>JAJJLH010002492.1:0-20110 GCA_023806865.1 Isotricha sp. YL-2021a | reverse complement strand
TCATATTTGATTTATTCTTTTTCAAAAATTCAATTATCATATATTCATATATATTATTGTATTACATAGTTAAATTCATTCAAAAATATAAAACTTTATTTAATAGTTTGAATTGAAATTCATGAATTATAATTTTATCTTTTTATAGTGGAATAAATTATCATAACATAATGATAATTTGCTATAAATTATCTCAATAAAAAAACAATTTGTGTAGTTAATGAAAATAAATGTAATTTTAATTCATTATTTTCATATGATGATATTAATTAAGATTTATATATCAAAAAAAAATATTAAAATTAACAGAGAATTACATTTTCAACTTTCTATATATGTAAGTTAATTAAATTCCATCAAAATTTGGAAATCTTTTTGTTTTTCAAATTAAAAATTTCTAAGAACCCAAATGAAAGAATTATTATTTTGGAAAATAAAACCAATATTAGGAAAATTTATTTAATAGAATAAAATATATCATTAATATTAGAAAAAGAAAAAAAAAATAAATCTTTAAAAATTTTATAAATTGTATAAATATATTTATATTTATTTTATTTTTTATATAAATTTTTTTATTAATTTTTTAACATTTAATTAGTTATTGATAAAAGGTAATAAGAATATATATTCTAAAATCAATAAAGGCTTTATAAATAATTTTTCATATTTCATTATCTTTAACAATTTTTCTATTAATTTTAATATTAAATAACTCAACAAAATAAAATTTATTATTTTGTAAATTTATATAATTGTTATGATTTAAATGAGTTTCAAATAAAATAATAGAAAAAAATCCTCCTTCCTAAGTAAAAACAAGAAAATATCATTATTATCAAATTAATGAATTGTCAAAAAAATTAATAATGTATTTGGAATTAAATTTATATTTTTTTATAAATTTTTAAATTTAAATTTTATTCCTTTAATCATTTGACCTTTTTATTAATGATTATATATATATTTCTTTTTATATCATATTTTTCAATTATGTATTCCATGAAATATATATTCATAAAATCTATTGAATTGATTATTATTATTGGGATATAAATACTCTTTTAATTTTTATAAAATTTAAATTCTTATTATTTATAGTACTATATTATAATTAAAATTCTCATTTTAGATAATCATATCAAAATTTTTATATCTTTCATTATTATTTTAATTAAAAAAAAATAGAAATAAATATTTATTTTATATATATATATACGTTATATTAATTTTTAAAATTAAATTAAATGTATTTATTAATTGGTGCATTTATTTCTTTGATATTAATAATATGTTTATTTTTATATAATAATAAAAAAAAAAGCATCATTTACTGGAAAAGCTATATCTTTAATACTTGATTTTATTCCAGTTATAAGTACTGTTAAAGGTATATATGAAGCAACTGTTGGGGAAGATCTTATAACTAAAGAAAAATTATCATTAATGGATAGATTCTTAAGTACTTTAAGTATAATACCTTTTGGTAAATTGTTGGCAAATACAAAAAAATTAAAAAATGGATTAAAATTCTCCAAAGCCGCAAAAAGAGCAGTAAACCCAAAAAATATTAAGAGTTTTTCTAAAGCTGCAAAAAGAGCATTTAAAAATGCTTATAAAATTGGAGATTTAATTTCAAATGGTATCAAAGTGATAAAAAATATGAATAAAAACAAGAATAAAAAATGATTTGTAAATTAAATTAGTTTTTATTTTATTATAATAATTAATTAAACCATCTCAGGATAATTAATTAATTGTATATTTTTTGAAATAAAAACAATAAAATAAAAAAATTAAATTTTCGGTTTAATTGTAAAAATTGAATTAAATTCTTATTGATATTTCTAAAAAACACACAAAAAAGAAAGTAGTATATCAAAAAATTAAAAAATATATATTTTTTTATTAAAATAATGTGATTTATTTAAAATAATCACCGAATGAAAAATCAAATAAAAATTAAACATTTTTAAAATTTATAAAAAATACCACTAAACAAAGAAAAAATAAGAAGAAAAGTTCATTGAAATTAATTCAGATATTTTAGTAGTTGAAAGGAATATTTAATGAAAATAATTTTAAAATAGTGATTTTATGAATTCAATTATGAAATGGATTATTGAATAAATAAAAGTTATTGTACAACAAGAAATTTGTTTAAATTAAAAATATAAATAAGCATATAAATATTTAATTAAAAGGAATTGTTAATTTTTTTGATTTTGATTTTTATAGTTTATTTTTACTTTATTTTATTTTGTTATATATAAATTTAATAAATATTAAAAAAAATAATTAATAAATTCCTACTTATACTTTTATTAAATATATAAATTATACAATCATTAAGAAAAACAAATAGAAACTATAAATAATAAATAATCTTAAAGTTTTAATATTAATTATTTAAATAATAATATTATTAAATTAATCACACATAATATTTTTCTAAGAATTAATAGATGGTCCATCTTTTTCTTCAATTAAAGGTTGATTAGACACTTCTTGTCCACTTAAAGTAATAGATAATTGATTAACAGCTCTAGTATAAGTATCTTTTTCTTGTTTTGCTTTAAGCAATTTATATAATCCACCTACAACAATAGCAAGAATAATAATAAAAATAATAAATATAGCAAATCCTGACATTCCACCTTTTTTACCTGTATCATCTTGTTTTTTATCTTTATCTTTATCTGGTTTTTTTGGCTCTATAGGTTTATCGTCGTCAATATCTATTGGATTTGGTCTTTCTGGATTTATTTTTTTTTCAAAAATTCCATATCTAAATGCTAAAATATAATTATTTTGAGGATCATTATTAATAATTGTTAAATCACTTTTATCTGATGTTATATATATATCTGCAGTTTTTGTTTTTTCGTTAACTTCATATTCTTTATTATTATATGTTATTTTTCCTTTTCCTTGTATTAATGTAACAGTAAAATTTTTCACATATTCACTCATTATTATTTGTTGTTTTGAACCAGGATTTATATCTACTATTTGAAGGGAGTTTGGTGTTGGAATAGTTGAATTAACATATGATTTAAATGATGTTACTATTGGAATATATTTATCAGATTTTGTTACTATTTGGAATAAAATTATATCATCTTTTGAATATTGTGATGGATTTATACGAAGGTAATTTTTATTTTCTTGATTTTCTGATGTATGAATATATTTTTTCCTTGTTGGGAGAATATCATTTATGCATTTTTCAAAGTCACAATTACTAAAGAAATCAGCATTTGTAAGAGATGTATATATTGTTACTTGTTCTTTTGTATCTGCATAAAAAACTAATTCACTTATTCCATTATAAGTTGTTAATGGAAGATAGAAATTACATACATCATTATCATTTGCTTTACATATTGTTTGTCTATCTGTATTTAATTCAACAAGATGTGGTTTATTTTTGTATATTGGTCTTATTTTGAACATATATGGTGAGGCATTTCCAGGACCAAGTTTACTTGTTGATACTGTTATTGTTAATTTATTACCTTTCAAATTCATTTTATTTGTTCCATCATTTATTTTTTCAAGATAAAATTCTTTTTTTGGCTCAATAGAATTTCCATTAGTTTTAATTTCATTTCCTATATTATATACTAATTTAGCTGCTTCTCCTTTATATTCAATTTCTAAACTATCATAATCATCTAAAATATCTAAAACATAACAATCATATTGTTTTTTATTAACTGTTTGTTCAAGTGAACCAATAATATAATCATTAATTGGAATATTAACAGCTACTTTTGATAAATCACTTTCTTCAGTATTAATATATCTAGCATATATATTATATTCAGCTGTAAATATACTTTCAAATCCTCCATAATTTTCTTTACTTTTAACACCGACTATTAAGAAGCATCCTACTTTATCACATTTTGATGTATGCTTTTTCTCATATCTAATCTTTTGAGTAATATGATTAAATGGTAATGACATATCATAAAAGTTTTCATTAGGTAAAACTACTTTTTTTCTCCATGCTTCAATATTTTCAACATTTTTATCTTTTCTAACTAATCTAGCAAACATAATACCAGTACCTCTCTTAAAATCAAGAATAATTTCTCCTTCTTCATTTCCAGAAACTTCAATATAATAATAATCAGTAGAATTAATATTAAGTGCAGTTCTTCTCAATACTCCTTTAGGAAGTACATTTGGCATTTTTCTAGAAGTAGAAACTACAATTTCAACTGGAACAGTTGTATTACCTAATTCATAAAGATGAGCTAATTCAATTCCTATTGTAATAGGACAACCAACAGTTCCTTCACAAATTAATAATGATGATTCTGGAATTTCAATTAAAGCTGATCTAGTAAATGTTGTTTCAGAAATTAAATCATCATTAATTGTTACATTTGCTTTTATTTTATATGAATTTCTCATATTAAGTTTAATATCAACATCTCCTGGTGAATATGGGAATGGTAAAACAAAGAATGCACTTCTGAATTTTTCACTAAGTGTTCTTGTATATGACATACTTTCTCTAATTAAAGTAGGAATATCTGATGATGATTCTGATGATCCAGTATAGAAATAACACATTTTATCTTCTGGTTCTTTTTGATTGAATTTTTTAAATTTAACAGTAAATTGAGGTTGATTATCTTTAAATAATTCATCTCCATATATAGAACTTTGTTCATAAAAACCAAATACGTTTGGTTGTATTTTTTGATTTTTATATGATACGTCAATATCACAATTTATTGGGATTAAATTTGATACATATGGTACAAATGGTTTTTCTACATTATTATGCCAGAAAATAAAGCTTCTTTCTGTATCAAAGTTTTTATGATTTTTATTTCTTATTGATTGTAAAAGAAATCCATTTTCACCTATTGAACTAGTTTCTCCTGATGATTCAATATATCTATGTGATACAACATAATATGAATTTGTTCTTGCTCTAATCCAGAATTTTATCAATTTATCTTTAACACTTTTACCATCGAAAATAAACTTTTCTGAATTACCAAAGAAAACAAATTGATGTTTTATTCCTTTAAGTCTTTCAGAATCAAAATTAATTGTAGCATCACCTGCCATAACATCAAGATTAATTTCAATTAAATCATTATCATTATTTATGGAACCAACTGGAAATTCATAAGTTTCAGTTTCACCTGCAGCAAGGAATTTAGCATGATTTTCATTTTCTCTAAATCTAATTTCATTATATGTATCATAATATCTTATTTGAATATAACAACCATCTATAGATAAACATTTAACAATGTGAATTATTTGATTTGAATCTCCAAAATGAGTTTCTTCTTTGTGATTTATTGATGAAACATATGCACTAAATGCATAAATTATTTTACTTTGATTTTTATAAGTTGTACTATCATAACAATATGGGAATGTTGTACATTTAACTTGATATACATTTATATTTCCATTTCTTGATTGAATATATACGTTTGTATTTTGTGCAGTCCATTTTGCATGTCTAAAGAATTTTGATTGTCCATATTGGAATTTTTCTCCATAAATCCATCCTTCATATAATGGTTCAAGTATTGTTTGCATTGAATTTTCTCTTTTAATAATTTGGAAATAAAATGCTTGTTTGATTGTCTTGAACTGATGACCATCTCTCAAAGTTTCTGGATTAGATTTAAAGCAAACAACTGGAATGAAATCTTTTTCAGTAATTACAAGCTCATGTGTATATTCTGCCATATATAAAACATTATCTTTTGATACTGAATTTTTATTTTCTGCAGAATTAGTTATGAAATATATTTGAATAGAATAAGTATTAATAAGTTTAAAATCATAAATTTCTCCTGTTTTCATTCCATATATATCTACACATTCTTCATTATTCATATCATTTGGTGTTTTAATTGAATACACAGCAGGTTCACCAATATAATATCTTCCACGTCCAACATGTCTAGACATAAATCTCATAAAATGACCTTTTTCCCCAGCAACTCTAACTAAAATATATTTACCTACATAACCTTCAGAATTAGGATGAAGAATATATGATAATTCCATATCATTAATTAATAAACCTTTACTAGGATCATCTTTAAATTTAAATTGATCATTTTCAAGATAACCAATTTGTAAATACATAGGATTAAGATTAATTTGAGGACCAAGTAAAACAAGTTGAATAGTAGGATCATCACCATATAAATTTCTTGGGAATGCTAGATTATAAGTTTCACCTCCAACAAATTCAAAATGATCATTATAATTCATATGAATATATTCACTTGCATAATAAGTTAGATTACCATTACATTTTTGAGGACAAACAACTGTAATGTAGAAATGACGATTTCTATTTTCTGATATTTTAACAGCTAATACATTTTCATGATGTAAACTACTTGAAAGATTATATAATGCTGGACTTGGAATTTCTTTTTCATGCATAAATATATGCATTGGACCTAAATCAACCACTCCTGAATATGTTCTGAAAATTGCATACTTATTTTCTGTATTTACAGAAACATCGTAATGGAACATTTCTGGTCCTTGTGAATAGAAGAATTGGTTGTCTCCTTTTTGACCAGTTAATTTTAATCTTGTTATATTTGGTTTTTTTTCATAACTATATTCAAGTTGAATAAGGAAATGCCCTTCTCTTGTATTTTCAATTTCTATATGACTTTTTGTTTTATATGTTAAAGCATTAATTGGTGATAATGGTGGAAGTTCATATTTGAAAAGATTTATATAAATATCACCCTTTCCTTCAATATATTTTACTTTAACTTGAGAAACATAATCATTTAATTCAACATATCTCTTTTCTGGTGCATACATATAAATAAGTTGTGCATAATTTGGTCTAGATATAGTATAACTAAAGAAATTCTTTAAAGATGATACAATTGGAATAATTTGATCTTTTAATGATTTAATAGCAACCATAATATAATCACTTTTACTTAAATCAAATCCTCTTATAATTAAATGTTTAGTATTTTCTTGTCTTTCTGAATTTAAATCATTTTCTTTTGCTAAATATTGATTACATTCTCTTTCAGAACATTTATCAAAATTCTCAGAAGGAACTTTTCTAGCATAGAAAATAACATCATTAGTTTCTTCATTGTTTGTATTTGCATATAAAATTATATTACTAATACCATCCCATGAATATAAAGGAATCATAAAATGATAAACTGCATTTTCTTTTGCATCAACTGCAGTTTCTTTATCTGAATTAATTTCAATAATATGAGTTCTATCTCCTAAAGCAACAGGTCTAATTCTGAAATAATATGGTGTAAAATCTTCTTTTTCAAATGTATCAGTTGATATTAGAACATATAATGTATTTAAATATAAATTAGTTGGAAAAATATTATTTCCACATTGCATTGGAGCTTTGAATAATAATATTTTAAGTTGAGATGAAGGACTAATTATGCATTCATTTTTTGGATCTAGTTCATTTAATGATAGAATTAATTTAGCTTTATTAGATTTAAATTCAACTTCAAGTCCTTCATAGGAATCTAAGAAATCTAATTTATAAACTTCAAAATAATTATTTTTAATTTGAAGTGAACCTGATATAAATTCATTAACTCCAATACTAATTGAATTTTCTTTTAAATTTGAAGTTCCTAAATGATAATTTCTAACTAAAATTGTATATTCAGATGCGAAATTAGTTTCTAAACCTTCGAATTTGAATTTACTAGAAACACCAACAACAATGAAACAAACCAAACCACATGAATCAGTATGTGATTTATAAAATCTTATTTTTTGAGTTGCATAATTATAAGCTAAATCCTTATCATAATCCTTTTCAGTTGGTAAAATAACTTTTTCTCTCCAATTATTAATATTTTCATTAACATAATCATCTCTAACCATTTTAGCAAACATAATTCCACCACCTCTAATAAAATCAAGTACAATTTCACCTTCTTCACCTTTAACAATATCTATATAATAATAATTAGTAGTATTATCATTAAATCCACCTCTTCTAATTTCATTCTTTTTTAAATTTTGAGGAGTTCCTCTTCCAGTAGATAAACTAACTTCAATTGGTACATTAAAACCTTCAACATCTCTATTAGAAACAATTTCAATTAATAATGTAATTGGACAACCCTCAGTAAAAGCACATTGTTCTAAATATCTTTTTGGTATTTCTAATATTGTAGATCTTGAGAATGAATCAGATAATACTAAAGTATTATTATTAACTATTACATCTGCATTTAATCTAAATTCATTTTTTAAATTTACTTTTATCATTGCATCAGCTGCTCTATATGGGAATGGCCATACAAAAGAAGCTTTTTTATTTATTACAGTAAGTGTTCTTGAATATACGAAATCTTCTCTTAATAATGTTGGAAGTTCTGGTGATGATTCAGATGAACTGACTAAGAAGAAACAATGTTTATTTTCAGGAACTGGACCAATGAATTTTTTAAATTTAACTGAATAAAGAGGAAGATGATTAACGAATAGATCATGATTAGTTGAATAGGTTGAAATTTGTTCATACTCACCTAATGAATTTGGATTAACTTTTGAATCTCTTGATTCATCTCTTACATCAATTTCACAATTAAGTGGAATAATATTAGATATATATGAAACTTTTTGTTTTCTAGGACTATTATGGAAAAATTGTAAATATCTACTTGGTATAGTATCTGGATTTACATATTGAAGAAGTATACCACTTTCACCAATATCATTACCTTGTGATTCTTTAACTAATTCTCTAAATGAAACTACATAATATGAATTTTTTCTTGCAAATACAGAGAAAATAATATCAGTATTTTTTATATCATCTTGTTTTAAAATATATTTTTCAGATGAACCATAGAAAACATGTTCATATTTATATAAAACTGATTGTCCTTGATTATCCATTAAATATATAACAGCATCTCCAGCGAAAACATCTAAACTAAGTTCAATAGAATTTTCATTATTTTCTAAAGAATTTTTAAAAATATAAGTTTCCCTTTCATTCGCTTTAATGAATTTAGCATAATGTTGATTTTGTGTTAAATAAGTATAATCACTTGGACTATTAAATAATATTGAAAAATCACATCCATCATCTTCTACACATGTTACAATATGTAGAATTTGACTAGGATCACCTCCATGTGCCATATCATTAGGATCAATTGTAGAAACAAAAGCACTAAATGCATTAATTAATTTTGTAACATTTTGATATTCTGAAGGTTCTGAACAATAAGGGAAAGTAGCGCATCTTACTTGAAAAGCATTTAATGTACCTTTATTTGATCTAATTACTACATTAGTTTTATATTCAGTTTGTTTAGCAAATCTATAAAATCTTGATTCTCCTTTTTTTAATTTATCAATATATTTCCATCCATCATACATTGGTTCTAACATTGCTTTCATTGAATTAGAATCTGTATCAATTACTTGGAAGTATAATGCAAGTTTAGTTGTTTTTATATTTGTATTTGAAATTAATGTTGTTTCATTTGCTTTAAAACAAATTGTGGTTCTTAAATTATCTTCTGAAACTAAATAATATTGAACATAATTACTCATATAACCTAAGGTTTTTGTTACCATATTATTAATATACATAGTAACTCCATATGTTGAGACAAGTCTAAATTGATAAATTTGTCCTTTTTTTTCTCCAACAAAATTAATACAATCATTTTCTTTTAAATCTTTTTCATCACTTTTTAAAATATAAACTGCAGGATCTCCAATCATATAATATGAATTTCCAATTGTTCTTGTTGAAAATCTCATAAATTGACCAATTGGACCATGTACTCTAATATATATATATTTACTGTCTTTATATTTAGAATCAGATGGATTAATAACACATGATAATTCAGTATCTTTGATTAATAATCCAGAAGAAGGTAAATCTGTTATAGAAATTTCATTACCATTCATAATTCCAATTTGCATATCATTAGGATCAAGTTTTGTTTGAGGACTTAATAAAGTTAATTGAATTCTTTCATTAAGAGAAAATGACTGTTTTTCAATAGCTAAATTATAATAATCATTAGAACCAACAAATTCAAAATGATCATTATTTTTCATATGAACATGATCACTACTATAAATACTTAATTTACCATTACACTTCTCAGGACAATAAACTGTAACAAAGAAATCATTAGTATAATCATTTCTTACAACAAGAATATTTTCATGATATAAATTACTTCCTGATTGATAATTATATTTAGTAGGTGGTTCAAAAGGATGCATTAATAAATGTAATGGTCCTGATGAAACATGTGAAACATAAGTTCTTAAAATAACATATTTATTTCCTCCTCTTGATGAAACTTGGAAATTGAATTTTGTAGGATATTCACTATAAATTTTTTGTTCACGCTCAACTGATTCAGGATATATTTTCCTTACTGTCGGTGGTGGTTCTAGAAGATATTTAATTGCAACAAGGAATGAATTATCTGTATAATTATTTTTAATTGCTAATGATGCATTTACTAATTTATTTTGAATTGTTAAATCATTATCATTTAATTCATATTCATTATCACTTATTTTTGCATATCCTTTTCCTTTAAGTGGTATAAGATAAATTGTTTTTACACTATCATCAATTTGGATTATTCTTTGATTTGAAGGATTAATAAAAACAAGTTGAACTTGATTTGGTGTTGGATAGGTAGAATGAATATAATTTTTCATTGAACTATAAAGTGATATTATTTCATTATGATTTATTTCAATTGTAACTAAAATATAATCTTTTTTACTATAACTTATTCCGTCAAGAATTATATACCTTCCTTTATTATTTAATTTATTATTATTTCTCAATGGAATTAACTTCTCAATGCATCCATATTCATTTCCACAAGAATCATATTCTTTAGTACTAACAACATTAATATAAAATTCAGTGTCATATTTATATTCAGTATCTATATAAAGAATTACATTACTGATTTCATCATATGAAGTTAAAGGAACTAAATAATAACAAAAGTATCCATTGACATTTCCACGTTCAGGTTGACATGATGTTTCTTTATCTGAATTTAATTGTATAATATGTTTTATTCTTTCATAAATTGGTCTTACTCTGAAATAATAAGGTGATGAATGTCTTTCTTCAAAATTATTTGTTGATACTACAAATTTAATTGTTTTTCCTGTAAATGAACTAGGAACTGTTCTACTACCACAAGCTTCATCTCTTTTTAATTTTTTTAATTGAGCTTTTTTTCCTGGTCCAATATAACAAGATGAAATAGGTTGATATTCTCTATCCCATGAAATATACAAAGTTGCAGTTAATGATTTAAATTCGACTTCAAGTCCATCGTATTTTCCTTCAATGTATAAATTATAAACATGGAAATAATTAAAACTTGCTAATTCATGAAGAACACCATTTATTAATTCATTAAATGCAATATAAGATGAAATTTTAGGTAAATTTTCAACACCTGTATTCATATATCTTACTAAAACATTATATTCTGAATTAAAAACATTTTGGAATGATTTCATATTTTCTCTTGTTTTAACACCAAATACAATAAAACATTTGTTTAAACATTTATTTGTTTGAGCTTGATTATATCTTATTTTTTGATGAAGTGAATCATATTCTAATTCCTTATCATAATAAGTTTCATTTGGTAAAGCAATTTTACCTCTCCAAGCAACATATCTTTCATAAGGATTTAATTCTGTGTAATATTTTGAAATCATTTTAGCAAACATTGTTCCAATTCCTCTTTTAAAATCAAGTACAATTTCTCCTTCTTCATCTTTATCAACTTCGAAATAGAAATAATTAGTAGAATTATCATTAGAACCACTTCTTCTTAAAACATTTTTATAAATAATTGATGGTGCATTACTTTTAGTAGTGAAACTAACTTCAATTTTAACTTTTTCATCATCATCAATTTGTGTAGTATTTAAATTAATTGATAATATAATTGGACAACCTCCACTTGAATATTTGCATTCTTCAAGATAACTTTGTGAAATTTCTAACATTGTAGATTTTGAAAAAATTGGATTAATTGGTAAATCAAAAATATTAACTGATAAAGTTGTAGAAATTCTTTTTTCATTATTTAAATTAATTTTGATATTAGCATCTCCTTGAGTATAAGGGAAAACCCATTCAAAAGTAGCATTAGGATATCTTTTAGTAATTGTTCTTACATATGGAATAGATTCTCTTAATAATGTAGGAATATCTTGTGATGATTCTGATGCTCCTGCATAGAAATAACAATTATTATCTACTGGTGTATCTCTTTTAAATTGTTTAAATATTACTTCATATACTGATGTCACATTTTCAAAATGATGATTTTTATCATTTATTGTTGAAATATCTTCATATTGTCCTAATTCATTTGGTTCTAAAAGAAATCTGCTTCTATTTATTATTCTTGTTACTTCTAATTCACAATTTATTGGAATAAAGTTAACTACATATGGAACATCTGTTTTGAATGGACCACTATTCCAAAATCTGAATTTATGGATTTTTGTCATTTCTCCTTTTATTGCTTGTAACAATAAACCACTTTCTCCTATACTATGAATTTCGTTTGCTTCATCAATCCATCTAAATGATATTACATAAAATGCATTTGTTTTGGAAATAATTTTTAAACGTATTATAGTTGTTCTTATATCTTTCAAATCAAAAATATATTTTTCTGCATTTCCATAGAAAATATTTTCATTTGGATAAATTTCATTTTCATTATTTTCAAATTTTAATACAACATCACCATGGAAAACATCAAAGTTAATTTCTAATTTAGTAAATCTAGTCAAATTAATATATGGATCAATTATATATGTTTCAATTTCATATTGATTTATGAATTTCGCATGATTTTCAAATGGTCTTAATCTTATAAGTTCTTTTTGGTCAATATATTCAAATCTTAATCTACATCCTGATTTATCAATACAATGAACTAAATGAATAATTTGTGTAGGAGCACCATAATGAGACTCATCATTTGGATCAATTGTTCCAATAAAAGCACTAAATGCATAAATTAATTTAGTAACATTTTTCATATCTTCAAGATTCCAACAATAAGGGAATGTCATACATTTAACTTGTAAGGCATTAATTGTACCAAATCTAGACATTATATATGCATTTGTTTTTTCAATTGTCCATTTTGCATGTCTATAATATCGAGTTTCATCATATCCTAAATGATCAGTATATATCCATCCTTCATAAAAAGGTTCTATAACAGAATCTAATGTATTTTCTCCTGTTATAACTTGGAAGTAAAAAGCTTGTTTACTAGTTTCTATTACTTCACGGTAATTTCTAGAAGTGGGAACTGATTCAAAACAAAGAGTTGATTTTTCAGATTCATCTAAAGTATAATGAACAATATAATCTCTCATATAACTAACATTTCTAGTAATATTTCCATTAATAGTTATATTAATTGCATGAGTTGTTGCAAGTCTAAATTGATAATTTTTTCCTTTTTGACCACCAAGAATAGTAATACATTCTGTTTTGAAAATATCATAAGATTCTTTTGATTTAAGAACATACATTGCAGGATCTCCAATAAAATACTTACAATTATTAATATATCTTGATATAAATCTCATATAATGACCAGGTGGTCCACCTACTCTAACAAAAATATATTTAGAATTTCTATATTCATTTTTATTTGGATTTATAACTGCTGATAATTCTGTATTTTTAATTAATAAACCATTTATTGGTTGATCTATTTCATTATAAGTTCCATCTTGATTTATAATTCCAATTTGCATATATTTATCTTCAAGTAATAGTTGAGGTCCTAATAAAGTTACTTGAATACGATCATTTGGTGACATATATGTTCTTTTAATTGCTAAATTGTAATATAATCCACCACCAAGAAATTCAAAATGACCATTTTCTTCTAAATGAACATAATCATTTGAATAAAATGTTAATTTACCATCACATTTATTTGGACAAATAACAGTAATATAAAAGTTTGTAGCTTCTTCTCTTCTAACTACCATTAAATTTTCTACAAATAAATTAGATGCTCTTTGATAATTTCTAATAGTTGGTACTTCAATTGAACTATATAAAATATGCATTGCTGAACTTTTTATTTCATTAATATATGTTCTCATAATCGCATAAACTTTATTACTAGTATGAGTTACATTAAAACTAAATGCTCCTGATTCTTCTGAAGTAATTTTATAATTTTTCCCAGTTTCACTATCAATAATAATTTTTTTTATATCAGATTCTTTTTCTTTAAAATAACTATATTTTAATCCAAAATATAATGGTTTATCATTTTTAATATTTTTAATTGTTAAAATATCATTTTTTCCTCCTGCTTCCATATAAAGTACATCTTTTTCTAATCTATATGTTTTACCTTTTTGGAATTCAAATTGTCCTTCTCCAGAAAGATGAATTGCAGTAATATTTAATGAATATTCATCTAATAAGACTCTTTGAGAAAATCCTGGACGAACATTAAATAATTGAAGATAATTATGGGATGGTACAGTTGATTCAACATATGTTGTAAAAGATGTAGCAATAGGAACAATATCATTAGTACTTGACATTACTCTAATAACAACATATTTATCTTTACTTAATGCTATTTCTGGGAAAGCAAAATATTTTGTATTTTCTTGTCTTTCTGAAGTTAAATCACTAGAATCAGGGAAAAGATTTCTCTTACATGATTCATCTTTACATTCCTCAAAAGATGTAGCAGGAATTATTTTTGCATAAAATCTAACATCATTTTTTCCAGGTGTATTAGCATAAAGAAGTAATTTACTAATATCATCATATGAATATAATGGTAAAAGCATATAACATGCACCATTATTTATTTTACATGCTATTTCTTTATCAGAGGTAATTTCTACAATTTGGAAAATTTTAGAATATGGTCTAACTCTAAAATGATATGGTGTAAATGTTCCTTTATCAAATTGAGAAGTAGAAACTGAGATTTTAAGTTTTGAAAAATCATTTGGTAATGTATAACCATCACATTGTCCATTAGGTATTAATCTTAATAATTGAACTGTTGGAGATGGATTAATTTTACATCCATTATTAAAATCATTTTCATTCCATGAAACAGTCATCATAGCAGATTCAGATTTAAATTCAATTTCAATACCATCCATTCTATTATCAATATCTAATATATAAGTATCATAATAATTAACTTCTTGAAGAGCACCAACAATAAATTCATTTATTGGAATATTAATAGCAAACTTTTCTAAATTAGTATTATCTTTTTGAATGTATCTTGACATAATATTATATTCATAAGTAAATAAATTTTGATAATCAGTATAATTATCTCCTGTAGCAATACCAAAAACTATAATACAACCATCATCACATTTTCCTGTTTGTGCTTTTCCATATCTAATTTTTTGAGTTGTGGGATCATAAGCTAAATTTCTATCATAATTATTTTTAGTTGGTAATACACTTTTCCTAGCCCATGCATTGGAATCTCCATCATTTTGATTATTTAAAATCATTTTAGCAAATAAACGAGGACTACCTCTTTTAAAATCTGCAATAATTTCACCTTCTTCATCTTTATCAACTCTAATATAATAATATGCAGTTGCATTTGCATTCATACCTCCTTTTCTTAATGTACCTTTTTGAAGAAGTGAGGGAGTTTTTCTTTGAGTTGATAAACTAACTTCAATTAAATAATCACCTTCTATCATAACATCATCTTGGAATTTAATTTCAAGTAAAATTGGACATCCTTGTATATGTTGACATTCATATAAATATGAAGATGGAATTTCTAATAAAGTTGTTTTTGAAAATGTAAATTCTGAAAGTGAATTATTATCATTTAATGTTACCAATGCTTTTAATCTAACATCTCTATGTAGTACTACATAAATATCAGCATCTCCACTTATATATGGGAATGACCAAACAAAATAAGCTTTTTTAGATTTTGAATTTAAAGTTCTGGAATAAGCTGCATTTTCTCTTAGTAAAGTAGGAAGTTCACTTGTTGATTCAGATGCTCCTACAAAGAACAAACAATATTCATCATTTGGTTTTGCATAATTAAAATTATTAAATTCTAAAGTATATCTTGGTGAAAGTATTTTATATTCATTATCATTTTTATCTATAATATCTTCAAATTGACCTAATTTATTTTTTTTAACATCAATATTATTAAATGATAGTTCATCAAAATTCTCATAATTTCTTGAAACTTTAACTTGACAATTTAATGGAATGAAGTTAACAACATATATTGCATTTTCTTTATTTGGACTATTGTGCCAGAATCTATAATTTCTCTTTGAATCTTTAGTTCCTTTAATAGCTTGAAGAAGTATACCACTTTCACCTATTCTAAATTCTGAAACTGGTGTTGTTATTTGTCTATATGAAACTACGTAATATGTATTTTTTCTTGCATCAACTGAGAAATTAATCTCTTGAATTTCTTGGTCTTTATATTCAAAAATATATTTTTCTGAAGAACCAAAGAAAATATATTTATATGTATAACTATCTAGTTTTGATTCAATATTTAAAACTGCATCTCCAGCAAAAACATCAAGACTTATTTCAAATTTATTGTTTCTATTATCAGTATAAGGAAAAATAGAATAATCTTCAGTTGATTGATATTCAACAAATTTACCATGATTTTCATTTTCTCTTAATCTAATTCTTGTTAATTGATCAACATATTCAATCCTAATAAAACATCCATCTTTTTCCATACATTTAACAACATGAAGCATTTGAACAGGATCACCTATATGAGTTTCATCTCTTGGTTCAATTGTTCCAACAAAGGCACTAAAAGCATAAATTAATTTTGTAATATTTTGATATTTATCAAAACTAGTACAATAAGGGAAAGTTGGGCATTTAACTTGATAAGCATTTAATGTTCCACCTGTTGACATAATAAAAACATTTGTTTTATAAGGTGTCCATTTAGCATGTCTATAAAACCTTGACTCTCCTTCTTCTAATATATCTTTATATACCCATCCTTCATATAAAGGTTCTAAAATTGATGATAATGTACCTATACCACTTAAAACTATTTGAAAATGAAAAGCTTGTTTTTCAGTTTCTACATCATTTCCATTGATATATGAAGTTTCATTTGAACGAAAACAAAATTTAGTTGTTCCTCCTTCATTTTTTGCATCATAAATATAATCAAAATTTTCCATATATCCAATAACATCAGTATAAACACCATCATTAATCTCAATACTAAGAGCAGTAGAAGTAACAATTTTAAAATGATGTGCTCCTGTTAATTTACCTAATATATGAATACATTCTTTTTGAAAAAAATCTTCTTTTTTTCCTTTAATAGAATAAATAGCAGGATCTCCAACATAATAAACCCCTTCACCAACTTGTCTACTTGTAAATCTCATATACATTCCTTCAGGTCCACCAACACGTACTAAAATATATTTAGCTCCATCAAATTTTCCTTTATTAGGATGTAAATTATAAGATAACTCACAATCTCTGATAAATAATCCTTTAACAGGTATTTCATCATCAATAATAATCATATTTTGTCCATCTTCAGTAAAAATACCAAATTGCATATATTCTTCATTAATTGGATTTTGTTGACCAAGTAAAACTACTTGTAAAGAATCATTTTGTACAAAATTTTTTTTCTTAATTGCAAGAGTATAATTAGTTCCTCCAATAAATTCAAAATGATCATTAGGATTTAAATGAATATAATTACTTGCATAATAAGATAATGCACCTTTACATCTTCCAGGGCAATAAACTGAAATATAAAAACTATCTCCTATATTTTTACTAAGTCCAATAATATTATAATGATATAAAGCACTTGAACGTTCAAAATTTTCAGGTGAAGCAACATTATCTTTATGATAAAATAAATGCATTGGAGATTCTGATACTTCACCATCACTTTCATATGTTCTTAAAATATAATATGAGAAATCATTTGTTTTTACTCTCACTTTATATGGAAATAATTTTGGACGACCATCTTCTTCATTTATAAAAGTTTGTTGGTTCCCTAAGTCGTCATTTAATTCAAATTCAATTGGTGTTTGTGTTTCTGTAAATGAAATTAATAAAAGAAGTATTATCACTAGGAACTTCTTTATTAACATTTTTTTATAATTTTAGATTTAATTATTTGGTATTTATAGATATCATTTATTTATTATATTTAATTTTGGGATTTTTTTGGTTTTTTACAATTTATATTTTAGATTTTTAAGTTTTTTTTATTTATTTTTATTTTAGTTTGGATGGTTTGTTTTTTATTTTTCTTTTTTTTTAATTTTATTTAACTAAACCATATGCTTTATATTCTAGATATCTTATCTTTTTTCATTTAAAAATGTAAAAAAAAAAAAATTAAAAAAAAATATTCATTAAAGATTTAAATTTTGAAATAAATTAATTTATTAATTATTTATTTTAAATTATCATCAAGTTTTTATTAGTCTTTCATATTAAATTGATGAATAAATAATATTTATTAAAATATAATTTATTTTTTTTAAAATAATAATAATTTTTTTCTTCAGATTTTATAAGAAAATATATTCATTTAAACCATTTTTCTCCATATTGATTAATATAAACAAATAGATAATAATTTTGATTTTTTATAATATTTTCTTTTTCATTCAATGAAACACGAATATTCTTTCTTTTTACTAATAAAAGAAAAGTTTGAAATAGTTAATTAATAATTAATAAATAAAATTTTAATATAAATTTTTATTTATTTTAATTATAAAAAACTTTAATATCATTTTTTTATTTTAGAATTAAAAAAAAAATATTTATTTTTTTTAAAATGTCAGAAATACCAAAATTTACTTTTTATGACAAAGATAATGAATTACTAATTATAGCAGGAATGACAATTTTTATATATGATGGACAAAAATGGGGAAATATTATAATAAATGATGTAAATTTACCTGATTCTGATTTTTCAATATTAAAAAAACCATCATTATCAGAAATTTACCAAAATAAAAAAAGTGAATTAGTAAAAGTATTAATTCTCTCAGGAGGTTATAATTCAAAATCAAAATCAGCATCAAATACAATATTTCTTTTAAACATAACAAAAAATGAAAAAAATGAAAAGCAATGTTTATTAGATTTTAAATATCCAGATATGAAAAATAGAAGATTTATGCATAATTCAGTAAATATAAATAATAAATATATAATAATAATTGGAGGTAAAAATGAAAATGAATATTTATCATCATGTGAATATTTAAATATTGAAGAAAGTAAATGGGAATCATTTCCAAATTTATTAGAACCAAGATCAAATTTTTCAATTTGTTTAATGAATAATAATGAAATATATTTATATGGTGGATATGAAAAAAATGGTAAATTTTCATCAAATTTATTAACAAAATGTGAAGTAAATATAGATAAAATATCAGAATCAAAATGGTCAAATATAAATTTAAATACAAATAATATAAATAATCTTCCTTTAGTTTGTAGTACATTATATCCAAATGATGATACTATTATTATTTGTGGAGGAACAAATGGAGAAAATATGCTTAATGGTTTATTTGAATTGGATCCTTCTGAAAAAAATATTCAAGATTTAGGTAAAATTAATAGTTTTAGAAGTAGTTTTCATTGTTTTATGCTTGATGGGGATTTTTATGCAGTTGGTGGATTTGTGAAAGAATTTAAATTTAATAATGATAAAACTATTATTGAAAATTATATTGAGAAATTTACTTTTGATTTAAATAATAATATTGAAAGTAGTTTTATTAAAGTTGAATCAAATGATATTATTCAACCTATTATTGAACATGGTGGTGATGTTAATGAATTTAAAAATAATCCTGGTTTTCCTTTTAATTGTTCTATACTTACTAAAAAATTTTAAAAAAAAAAATAAAATTATTTTAATTATAATATTAAAAAAATTCTAATAATAAAAATTTTATTTATTTAATTATAAATATTTTTTTTTTAAAT
>JAJJLH010002491.1:0-20125 GCA_023806865.1 Isotricha sp. YL-2021a | reverse complement strand
ACTTTGAATAAAAGCTGCTATACTTCCTTTAATTATTCCTTTTATATTTTTTTTAATTTGATTTATAATAAATTTCTCTTTTATTTTTTGAATTATTAAAATTAAAACCAGAAGGAGTAAAATTTTCATAATGATAGAATAAATCATTATTAACTTTATTTTGATTAATTAATATGTCATTTATTTTATTTTGATTTATTTCTTTAATTTTATATACAAATTTTTCCATTTCTTTATTTATTATTTTATTTCTTTCATTACTTTTATTTTTTTTTTTAATATTCAAATTATTATTTTTATTTCTATTAAAGGAAAGACTTGAAGTTAATGCATTTGTATTTATATTTATATGAATATTATTTAAATTCACATTAACATTTAGATTAACTGATTTTTTTTCATTTGAATTTATATTATTTTCTTTATTATTACTTTCATTATGAAAATTAATATTCTTTACAATAGTATCTAAACTTTTATTTGCTTTAATTTTTTTATGTTTTACTTTATTTTTTTTTTCTTTTCTAAAATTATTGTTATTATAATTCATATTTATTGATTTATTTAATTTATTATATTGAATATTACTTCTCACTGAAAAAATATTTATATTACTTGAATTTTTAATATCTAATGAATCTTTTTTCTTTTTTTTATTTTTAATAGAACGACTTCTCGATTTATTAAAACTATTTAAATAAGTTAAAAGTAAACTTGTACTAAATTCTTTATTTATATCATTATTTTTATTTCTATGATAATGAGATGAAAAAGATTTAGTTTGTATTTTTTTATTTTTCTTCTTATCTAAATTTATTTTTGTATAATTATTAATATTTCCTTTATAATTATTAATTTTTGAATGTTGACTTTTATTATTATTATTATTTTTATTATTATGGATTTTTATATAACTGGTCATATTTGAATTCAAAATAAATGAATTTTTATGGGTGTTAAATTGAGGTTTACATTTTTTAAAATGAATTAAATTAGATTTTGAAGAAAAATTAGGGGAATTTGAATTTCCAGAACTTAAAAATCCTAAATTATTATTATTTCTATCAGATGTTACTTTACATTTTTTATATAAGTTAAATAAACCAATTTTTCCATTTCTAATAAAATTGAGTTCTATATTATTTTTTTTTTTTTCTGATGAATTTTTTTTATTAGTATTATTTTTATTTTGTTTTATTTTTTCTTCTTCTTTTTTTTTATTATTATTTTGATTATTCGTTAAATTATTTAATATATCTAATAAAATATCGTTTTGAGTTTTAATGGTAAAAAAATTTTCTTCTCTCTTTTTATTATTTTCATCTAATAGATTTATATCATTTATATTAGAATTTAAATCAATTGTTGTTTGAATAATTGAACTTTCTAATAATTTTCTTGTTTTATTATCAAAAATTATTAATTCTTTATCATTTTTTTTTATTATATTAAAATTATTATTTTTATTTTCATATTTTTCTTTATAAAAAATTTCTGCTTTCCTATCAAAATAATTTTGAATTAAGATATTGTAATAATAATTTTTAAAAAATGGTCTACAAAAAAATTTTAAATAATGATAATAGTAAATAGATATTTTTGGTAATTTAATAATTGATTCTTTGTTTGAATAATATTTTTTGATAAATTCATCAATAAAATCATATATTAAATAATCTTTAAACATTGTACAATAATGACATTTTTTATTTTTTATTAATGAATCAATATATTGTTTATTTAATTCTTCTTTTGAATTTACATATTTTGAAAATAAAATTTGTTGCGTTAAAAATTTTTTGTTTATTTTTTCCTTAATCATTTTTTTAAATTAATTTAAATTAAAATAATAACATAAAAATATATATTCAAAATATTTTAAAAACAAATCCATATTAACACTTCTACATTAAGCAAATTTTTATTGTATTAAAAAGAATAATAATTAAATATTATTCAACAATAAATAATGAATCAAAAAGTTTTATTAAATTCAAATTATTTTGTAACAATTTTTTTGTTTGTATAACTACATTTTCTTCATTTATATATCCATCTTTATATTTTTGAAATATATTAACAATTAATTCAAAATTTCTTGGAGTTAAAAATATTTTACATTGATTTAAAAAATTTGTCAAATTTTCATTTTGTTTTGTATTATTTGAATAATCTGAATCTTGTCTTAAATGAGTTGTATAAATTACAAATTCATTATTAAATATTTTTTGATTAGAATTTTCAACACTAAAATTTTTTTTTTCTTTTAAATTTTCTATTTTAAATTTTGGAATATCAATATTTTTTTTATTATTAATATAAGAATTATTAAAACTAATATTTTTTTTATCTAAATTAATATCATTAATTTTGCCTGTTGAAATATTTAAATTTTCAATATCAAATTTATCTTTTTCAATATTTGAAATAAATAATTTACCAGAAAAATTTCTTTTTAAAGTATTAATATTATTTTCCAGATTTTCATTTTTTTTATTAGGAATATTATTTGAATTTAATGAAGAATATGTATTTAAATTATTTAAAGGAATTCTTATTTCATTTATTCCAGGAGACAAAGAATTTTTTTTTTTATCAATTCTTTGAGTTAAATTTAAATTATTTTGAAATAAAATATTATCTAAATTATTTCTATCTGTAATATAACCATTTTTTGTTTTTTCATTATTTAATTCATTTATTAAAGTTTTATTTTTTAATGTCATTTCTTCATCGAATAATTTTTTTATTTTTGAATTTATATTTTTCTTTATTTGAATTACAGATTTTGAATTAGATTTTATTTCATTTTTTAATATGTAATTTTCATTTTTTATTTTTTCATTTTCTCTATTTAATAATTTATTTTCTTTTTTTAAAATTTCATTTTCTTTTTTTAAAATTTTATAATTATTATTAATTTCATTTATAATTTCTTCTTTTTCTTTTAATAAATTATTATTGGATATTTTTTTCATTTCAAAAGCTTGAATAATATTATCAAATCCATTTTGTAAAAGTTGTTCAATTTTATTATCTTGATTACTTATTAAATCTAAATTAGCCATTTTTTATTTTAAATTTGTCTTTTGAATTTTTTTAAAAATAAATTTTACTTTCTATTAAAAATAATTGAAAATTGAAAAAAAATGATAATCAAAAAAAGTAATTATTTGTAAAATTTCAATTGAAAGAAAAGAAATAAATAATGATGGTAAATAAATAGAAAAAAAAAAAAATAGAACAAAAATATCTGAATTTAATTCATAAATAATAATAATATAATAATATAAATAAAATTATAATCAATTAATTTAATTAATTAATAAAAAAAAGTAGAAAATAAACATATAAAAAAACATTATAAAACCTAATAACCAAAAAAAAAAATAAAATAAAATATAGATGTTTATATTAAAGCTCTTAGGTTTTGGAGTAAAAGGAATAATTAAAGGAAGTATAGCAGCTTTTATTCAAAGTTGTATAGGATTAGTAAAAGCAGGAAGTTTCTTTGCAAAATTAACATCTTTAGGAATGAAAGGATAAAAAACACAAAAAAAAAATAAATAATATAATTATATATAAATAAAAAAAATAAAAATTTCTAATTATAAAACATATTATTTTTTCCCTTTAATCCACATATCACATCCATTTCTCAAATTCAAAATAAAATTTTTAGGACTTTCAGGTGCTTTACTATTAATAATTGAAATTCCAGTTGTAGCTTTAACATCAGCATTATTAACAAGACAAACATTAGTTAAATTATTTTTAATTTCTTCAAAATAAAAACCACCAATAATCATTTCAGCTCTAATTGGTTTATTTTTTTCAGGATATTTTTCATGTGTTGTACTTTTATTATGTCCCATAAAATATTTTTCATTTCCTAAATAATTTTTCCAAGTTTTATTTATTTGTAAAAAATCTCTATCAGTCATTGGAAAAGGAAATTTCATATATGAATAATTAATATAAGAAGAAAAAGTTTCATTTTCTTTTTTTGGTATTCTTTCTACTAAAGTTATTATTTTAAAAGTTTTATCCCATTTCAATCTAAAATTATAATCATCTAAAACTTCCATTATTGTTTTTAATGAATATGAAAGAGAAGAATATGTTTTTAAGAGAAGTGCATTTGTTGTTGATAATTCTTTTTTATAAACTTTTATATTATTTTTTTCATCGTTTATTGCTAATTTCCAATTTGAATCTAATGGGGAATTTATTATTGAAATTAAGTTATATTCATCTTCATCATCTGTTGAGTAGTTTGGAGGGAGTTTTATTATGGAATTTGGATTGGAGGAAAGTTTGTATTTTTTTTCTATTGGTTTAGGAGATTCTTTTATTATTTCTTCTTCTTTTTTTTCTTCTTCTTTTTTTTCTTCTTTTTTTTCTTCTTCTTTTTTTTCTTCTTCTTTTTTTTCTTCTTTTTTGATTTCTTCATTTTTTTTTTCTTCTTCTTTTTTGATTTCTTCATTTTTTTTATTTTTAAAGTCTGTTATATTATTTTTTTGATATGAATTTGATATTATTTCAATATCATTATAAAATGGAATTTTATAATTATCTCCTTGAAGTGGTTTTATTGTTTTTGAATGTTCAAAAATATCAGAAAATAAATTAGAAATATCTGAATTTCTATGAGAATACATATTAATAATTTTAAATAATTTAAATAAATAAAAAAATAAATCAAAAATAAAAAATATAATTTTGATTTCTTATTTTATAAACAAATTTTATAAATTTAAAAAAAATAAATAAATCCATATAAATGGACAGCAAATACATTCAATCAACAAGACAACAACCCAATCAATCACCTGATGACGAAAACTCAATAAATTTAAAAGGTAAAAAATAAAATTTAACAAAAAAAAAAAAATAGAAATCTTTACTCAAAATGAAATAGAAGAACTTTTCAATTCTCAAAAACCAATATATCAACCTCCACAAAACCCAGAAGACGAATTAAAATCCCCATCATCATTTCGTAGTAGAATAGCATCAAATGCTTTATTTACAAGACATAAATTAATAAATGAAATAATAACTTTAGTAAGAAATCATTTTATAAGTGAAAATAAATATGCTTATGTTAAAGCAATGGATTGGTTAAGAAATGAATTAATGGATTCTATACTTTTTAAAAGTGATGAATTGACAATGTCAAAAATACATGAATTGAAAAATGAAAGTAAAGATATGAAATATGCTGTTTCTTGGTTAGAAGAATATTCAACTTTAAAATTAAATGATATTGCAAAAGAACAAGAAAATTTATTACCATCATCATATTCAAAGAGGAAAGATGTAAAAGATATAAATGAGATTAAAAATATATTAAAAAATGAGAAAGAAAAACGTGGTTTAAAAATGTCAAATTTATCATCAAAGACATTAATCTCATCAATAAATCCAAATATTTCAATAGATCATAATTTTTTAGATATCCCAGAAGAATTAATTGATAATATAGAAGATGAAACATTTTCAATATTTAAACTTGATCAAAAAGTAGGTCGTGAAAATACATTAGGAATAATAGGTTATTATATTTTTAATACATATGGTTTCTACACATTAATAAAATATCCCATATTTGAAAATTTTATTAAAGCAGTATCAAGAGGTTATATAAGAAAAAATCCATATCATAATGATTTACATGCTGGTGATGTTACACAAACTTGTATGGTATTTTTTAATAAAGGAGAAATTAATAATTTAATTCATTTAGATATTTATAGTTTATGTGCTTTATTTATTTCTTGTATGATACATGATTTTAAACATCCTGGTCTTACTAATAATTTTTTAATTAATACTAATGATCCTATTGCTGTTAGATATAATGATAAAAGTGTTTTAGAAAATTATCATGTTGCTGAAGCATTTAGTTTAATTAATTCACATGTTGAATATAATATTTTTTCAGATTTAGATAAAACTGAAAGTGCTTTAATGAGGAAAAAAATGATACAATGTATTTTATCAACTGATATGGTTCATCATGCTGAAATTTTTTCTTTTATTAAAATGTGTATTGAGAAAAATTCAATAAGTAAAGGAAAAAATGCAGGGAAAATTTTTGAAAATTTAGAAGGGATAAAAAAAACTGAAATGCAACAAAAATTTATGGATTTAATTATTCATGTTTGTGATATTTCAAATCCTACAAAACCATATGAAATTTATTCTATTTGGGCTGAACGAGTTATGAATGAATTTTATTTACAGGGTGATAAAGAGAAAGATTTAGGAATTCCTGTTTCATTTTTATGTGATAGAGATACTACTACTATACCACAAGGACAATTAGGTTTTATTGAAGGAGTTGTTTTACCTTTTTATTCTATTTTCGTTGAATTTTTTCCTGGGTTGGAATTTACTATTGATAATTTAATTAATAATAAAAAAATTTTTAAGGAGTTGAAAGATAATGATGAAAAGGAGAAAAATGATAAAGAGAAAAGTGATAAAGAGAAAAATGAAGAGAATGATGAAAAGGAGAAAGATGATAAGGAGAAGAAGGAAAAAAAAAATTGAAGGCTTTGTGGGTTTTGTTGATGTTGAATATTATTTTTTTATTTTTTCTTTTTTTCGTGTTTTTTTTTTTGGTTGTTGTCTTTATTTATTTTTGTTTTTTTAATGATTTAGACAGTTATAAAAATATAAAATAAAATATCTAATTTTTTTATAAAGTTTTTTCATATTGAGAAAAATTAATAATTTTTAATAAATATAATCTTTTTATTTTTTCATAATTTACAATTTAATAATACTAAAATTAAATAATAAACTATTTCATAATAATTTATTTAAATAATATTAAAAAAGTTCCATTACAATTTTATTCAATAATAACTATATATGGACTAATTTTCATTTTATATAATAAAAATAATCTATAAAGAAATAAAACAAATATAAACGACATATATTATTATAATATATTTTTTTGTACTTCCTCATTTAAATTTTGATAAATAAAAAAATCATATTTATCAATATTTCCTTGTTTAAATACTTTTTTAAAATAATGAATAACATAATTTTCATTATCACCATATCTTAAAGACATTAATCTATCTCTTTCTTTTTCATCTTTTAAATCAAGTTTTTTTAATAATAATAAACTTTTAATTTGATATTCATTTAATAGTAATTTTTTAATAATTTCAAATTGTTTCATTAATTCTAAATATCGATTAAATTGCATTAAATAAATAAAATACCAATGAAGTATACTTGCATTTTTTTGATTAAAATATTTTGAATAAAATTTTTTATTATTATAACAAACTAAAAAATACATTTTTAAATTTTCCCTTTTTTCATAAAATGAATCTAAAATTTTATTTTCTTTTTTTATAATTAAAGGTTGTGATTTTTGTCTTTTAAGAAGTAATTGTTGATTAAAATCAAATTTTTTTTCAAATTTACTTTTTTTTTTCAAATCAATTTTTAAATTCAATGTTTTATTATTTAAAGATTTATGATTATTAAAATTTTTAAATTTAATTTTTTTTTCAATATAATTTTCATCATTTTCATTAATAGTTAAAGAAAACAAACTCGAATGTACATTATTTTTATTAATATTTTTATGAATATTTTCAATTTTATTAATCTCACCAATCTCCCCCATTTTAGTAGAGTGAAATTCATAAGTATTAATTCTTTTAAAAGTTGTCATATTATTTTTTTTAACATCTTCCATATAAAAATTACTTTTAATAATTTCCAATTTCAACATACTTTCTCCAATAATATGAGATATAGTTTCAAAAAGGAAAAAAATAAAATTAATTAAACTTCCACAAATAGCAATAACATTTTGAACTTTTAAATAATATCTCGTATATAAATTTTTTTCCATTGAAGTATATAAATTAATCTCATAAATTTTAGAAGAAGAACCATCATTCATTAAATCATTTTCTGAATAATAAGAATAAGTACTTTTAAAAGAATCTACTCCCCAATCAGAAAAATTTTTATAATTATTAAAAATCCATCCTTTATCATCATTCATTATAGTTTTTTTTAAAAAGACATCATCATTTCTTTGTAAACGATGACTTAGACAATAATAATAATTTTTATATCTTTTTTGAATTGGGGAATGATATGATAATGGATTAAATTCAATTAAAGGATAATAAAAAGCAAAAAATTTTGGATTATCTGGATTGAGAAAATTACGTAAATTATCTAATGATGTACAATTTGAATTTTTTGATATTTTTTCACCATTTTTACAAAAATAAACTTGGATTTCGAAATAATATAAATTTGGACTATCCCAATAACCACCAAATTTTTTTCCTCCTAATTCAGGACAAAATAAAGTTCCAAAATTTTTTGATAAATCAATATCTTTATAATCACTTTCATTACATATGTGATATGATAAATATTCATCTGATATTTTTTTTCTATATTCTCCATTTTCATTTTGTTCTGTTTTATAATAATATATTTTAAAGTATAAATAATCAGAAGCATTTATAAAATTTCCATCATAATCTTCTATTCGAAAAGCAAAAAAAATTTTTTCTGCTTGAATATCGAAAAATTCATATTTTAAGTCGTTTAATATTGATGTTGTTACTGTTGGATTTTTGCGAGTAAAAAAATTATGACCAAATATTTGTATAAATAATATTGAAAAGATAAATATTAGGATTGAGAGTATTCCACCTATACTTGTTTTTTTTTCTTGGGTTTTTCCTATGTAAAAATGAAATTTTGTTCCTATTATATCAAGGCTTTCGAAGCATTTTGCAAACATTTTGGATGATTTAAATATTATTTATTAGAAATTATTTTTTTAATATTGTTAAATTATTTTTCATTATTTTATATTTAGTATATAAATATAGGAATAATTCATAATATTATATATAATTTATTTATTTTTTTAAAAACTTTTCATTAATTTGAAAATTATTTTATATTTTAAATTTTATTATTAAATGATTTTCATTAATCCAAAAAATAAAAAAATTAATCAAAAAGCCATAAACAAATAAAAATAAAGCCTTTTAATAAGAAATATTATTCTGTATTTTCTGTATCAAATCATAACCTTTAGTCCTCCAATTATCAGCAGCAGTTTTAATTAACCCTCTCATATAATTAGCAGCATCTTCCTCATTTAAATCCAACTTAAACCTTTCAACAAAATGTTTAATAGAATTTTCTCTAAAACAATCTAATCCAGAACTAAACATTAAATAAACAGGATCTAATAAATTATTCATATAATCTCTACAAGCTAAAAAAGCTCTAACAGTCAAATCAACAAAAGTAGCATAAGCTTCACTTTCAGTTCCTTCCATAATTTGAATCATTTCTTTAGTTAATTTAAAAGCAGCTTTCTCAAATTTCATATTTCCACCTGGAGAAATATCAAAAATAAATCCAAAATCAATATGAATTAAATGACCATCTTTATCAATTAGAATATTACCATTATGTCTATCTTTTATTTGTAAAATATAACTAATTATACCATAAGCAGCTAATGATATTATTAAATTTTTTCTAGCATTTCTAAATTTATTTGAATTTTCTTGTCCAAATGAACAAATATAATAATCATATAAATTTGTTTCGTAAGTTTTACCAATTTGATCTCTTGAATCAGTATCTTTTACAACTTCAATATATCCTCCTAAGTCTTTGTAAGTTCTACTTATTGTTGATATTGTTTGATAAGGATATGTATATAGTTGTAAATTGTTTTCATTAAAAATTTCTTGGAAAATTTGTATTACTTGAAGTGCTAAGGCATCTTGTCTTAAGTCATCTCCTACTTTAAATATACATGGCATGTATATTTGATTTGGTTGGCTTTTTTCTTTTTTTTCTTTTATTATGGAGGTGTTTTCATTTATTTTTGAATTTAAGTAATTTTCATTTTCTTTTGTATCTATATCACTTAATGTACAATTACTTAATTCTGATATATTGTCTTTTTCTTTTATTGGGAAATTATTATTATTATTGATATTTGATATTGTAAATATATTTACACTACGATTTGAATTTATTATGTTATCTTGATATAATTTATTGTTATTTTCATATATTTCTTTTTGAATTAAACTTTTATTTACTAATACTCTTGGTTGAAATGATGGAATAAAAATTCCTTCTGCTTGTTCAGTATCAATAATTTCATTTTCATTTTTTTTTTCATCAAAACTAATATCAGAAATATTAATTTCATCATTTTCTTTATCATTATCAACTTTATCACTAATTTCATCATTTTTATTTTGCATAGTAATATTACTATTTAATAAATTCTCATTTTCAATTTTTGAATTTTTAAAAGATGAATTATAAAAAATATTCCCATTAGAATTTTTAAATTCAGATTCAATAAAATTAGTAAAACTCATAGTAACAAAAAATTCTTTATCAGGACCAGGATATTCAACAGCTTCAAAACTAACAATAAAAGGAACTTTTTTAGCACTTTGTAAAGTAATTGCACTTTTAGGTAAAATATTAGATAATTTATAATTAGGATTAGTAGGTAAATAAATATAAGGTAAAATTTTACCTTGTAATTTTTCCAATTCTTTTCTTACAAAATCAGTTTTTTCTTCTTTTGTCATTTTCAAACTCAAATTTGAATATTCACCTTCAGGATGAAGAAAATAACCAGAAACTTCATTAACTTGAGAAAAAATTTCATTTTCTTCAAACCAAAATTTTCTTTGTACATAATTTAAATCTTTCAAAATTTTCAAACGTAAAATTTTACAAATATATTCACTTTTAAATCTTTCAGTATAATCTTTAGGTAAATATCTTTTTTTTATTTTTGGACCAGTCACTTCTTCAACTTCTAAAGCCCAAAGAAATTGATGAGCAATCATTGCAGAAATTTTACATTTATGAAAAATAAATTTTGCAACTTGATAATTTGTATTTGTTCTAAGTGATTGAATTAATTGAGGTAAATAAAAAATAATTGCTTTTGTTAATGCATGTTCTAACATATGAATACAATATTTATGTAAAAAAATCATATTTGTATATCTTAATGATATGAATTTTAAAGCATAATTTAATGATGGAAATTTCCAAAAAATTAAATCATTCATTATTTTTTTTTCTGATAAGTCATTAAAATTTTTTTTAACTATGTATTCTACTAAAAGATTTAAGGCGAATGGTTGTTTGTAAAAATTTTTTTTTTCTTTATATATATCTTGACCTAATTGTTCAACGTATTCAGGATATTTTTTTATTATCCAAGGAAATCTTTGTATTAATTTTATTCCTAATTTATTTGAAAATGTAAAGGCAGTATGGAAAATTTTTTTTAATTTTTCTTCATTAAAATCTATATTTGATTTATGACTTGATGATGGATTATTCCAAAATCTTAATCTATCTTTTTCATTATCTATTAAGTAAATTAATAATTCTTTGAAATTATCATATATTACTGAATTTTCTAATTTGTTGTTTTTTTCTGATTTTTTTATTTTATTTACTAAAATATATACTTTTGCAAATTTGGATTTTTTTATACTTTTATTTTTTTTTTCTGTTTCAATTTGAAGTAATTCTTTTGTCTTTGCATCATTTTGTAAATTTTCTATACAATTTGTTAATGTTTCTAAAATTTCTTTTAAATGAAATTTATTATCAATCATTCTTCTCATTTTTTCAAATTGAAAATATCTTAATCCATATAAATAAACTAAAACTCTAAATTGATTTAATTCTTGTTCAATATTATTAAAAAGTGATATTCTACTTTTTATAATATCTATTAATTCCATTGCAATATTAAATATAAAAAAATGTAAATAAACATATAAAGGATGTCTTGATAAATTTTTATCAATTTTTAAATCTACAAATTCTTTTATTATATCATATATTAATTTTAATTTTTCCATATCACATTTACAAAATTCATTCATACATTCTTTTAAAAATTTTAATAATATAATTTGTCCATTTATAAATTCACCATAATTTACATTTTTTGCTTTTTCATTTAATTTTTCATTTATAATTTCAACATTTTTATTAGGATTTATAAAATTATCAAAAGATGAAGAAAATAATATTTCATTTACAATTTTATTTTTTGAATTATAATAAATTTCTTTAGCATTATTTAAAGAATCTTCAAAAGTATTTTCTAAATCAAAAATAGCACTTTTTGGTTTTATCATTGATTGTAAGAAAAATAATTTAATAGAACTATGATTTAAACAAGTTGAAATATTACTTAATATAAGAGGAATAATTTCCCTATCAAAATATAATATCCATTCCCAACAAAAAGTTGCAGTTTCAATTGAATTTGAATTATTTAATAAAAGAGGAATTGATGTTAAAATATTTATTAATTCATCAATAATAATATCTTTATTAAAAGTAAGTTTAAAATCATCTCTTTTAATAAAAACTATAAATGCAGTTAATTCAATTAAAATTGGAGAAATTTTTTGTGTTAATAAAATTGTATCAATATTCTCATTTAAACATTTTGAAATATTTTTTGATATTTCATATTTAAATCTATAATAACATTTATTATCATCATTATTAAATTCTATTCTTAAATTATTTATTTTTCCTTGAACAATACCAATAAATTTATTTCTTAATTGTAATTTTGTAGATTTTGCATAATCAGATGGTGAATAAATATCATTAATTGAACTCAATGACATATATTTATCATAATTTTTTTTAACATGTGTTTTTAAATAATTTCTAAATTTTTCTGGATTTAAATAAGCACTTGTTTTTAAAGTTGGTGGAATTTCTATTTTTTTAATATTATTATATATTTTTTGAAGAAGATTAACTGAATAATTCATTGATTCTGTTTGAAGTGATTGATTTATTGTATATTGATTTAAATAATTACTCATATTATATGCAATATTATTATTATTTATCATATGAGATTTTTGTAATCCTTTTTCAAATACTTTATATAAATCAAAATATGTTTGATTTAAAGTTTTTTTTTCTGAAGGTAATTCTAATATTAAATCATTTTGAGGTATTTCAGTAATAAAATAATCATAATGTTTAATTGATTGTTCTATTAAAATACCTAATATATTTACATAATATTCAAATATTTCATATTCATTTAATAAAAAAGGGAAATATTTTAAATATGTTTTTATTTTTTTTAATGCTCTTGCTCGAATTTCTGAATTGAAATGACATGATAATTTTAAAAGTAATTTTAATTCATATGATAATAAAACTCTTTTAAATTGAGTATTATAACTTTTTTTAAGAACATCATAATATTTATCAAAAAATTTACTAAACATTTTAGAAAGAAATTCATTATTTTTATTATTATATAAAAAGATATTATCAGTCATTAAATTCATTAAATTAACAATAGATAATTTTGTAGTTTTTAAATCAACTATTGAAACTTTAGAATCAATAATTCCAGATTGAGTTTTCCATTCTTCACTTGTATCAAAAATTGTTTTTATTAAATAATATTTTGCTATAAATTGATAATAAATTGCAATTAAATAAAGTTTTGTTTCTATATTTAAAGCACTAAATTCACCAAAATCTATAAATTCTGTTGGTAATAAATTTTTTGATTTTCCTAATTTTTTAAGTAATAAAGGACTTATTTCTATTTTTACTGGAGATGTTAAAAATGTATTTTTATTAAATATTAATTCTGGGATATTATTTGCAAAAATTATTAAATAAATTGAAAAATTAGAATTTTTTAAAATTGTTTGATTTAATTTAAGTTTTGAATTAAATTCTAAATTTGGATAAGCAAATAATTTAAAAATAATAAAATATGAGAAAATATTTAAAACTTCTTGAATATATTCTTTTTTAAATTTTGCAATTTGTATACTTGTAATTGCTAAAATTTCTAAAAATGTTGTTACATTATTTTTTAATATATCATCATTTAAATTTTTATCAAAATTTTCTTTATCTTGAAGAAAAATAAAATATTTAATTGCAAATTTTAATGTTATATAAAATAATTTTTCATAAGTTATTTCCATATTTTTAAAATAACCAAGAAATTCATTAAAATCTTCATTTTGTTTTATTGAATGTGTAAATAATAATTCTAAATATTGAACATAATATTCACAAATTTTATCATTTTGAACATTTTCTTTAATAGTATTTAATAAAATTTTAAGGAATAAAATATTATCATTATTACTAAAAAAAGAAAAATTAGTAAAAGTAATTTCTTCTAATATTTTTATTTTCATTTCAATAGGACAATTTTTTATGATTCTACATATTAAATTAATTGCATAATTACTATTATTATTTGAACTAAAATCTTTCATTAAAAGTCTTATAAAAGAAATATGTGAAACTTCATTTTCTCTAAAAGTCATTTCATATTTAAATATATTTTCAATACATTGTGAATATAATTCAATTAATTTATTTTCATTAGTATCAAAAATTAAAGAATAGAAATGTTGATAAAATTGAATTAATGAATCTCTCTTTTTTAATATATAAAAATTAACATCTATAAAATCATTTATAATTGATTCTTTAAATTCATCTGATAATTCCATATTAAAAATAGGTTGAGTTTTTAAATTAAAAAATTTTATTATTTTTGAATTTTTTTCATTTCTTCTATGATAAATAATATACATTATTCTAATAGAAATTTTATATAACTTTTTAATTTTTAAATTTTTTTTCTCTAAAAATATATCAATTATACTATGACATATCTCACCTAATTTTACTAAAAATTCTTTTTCAATATTTTTTAATTTAATAAGGCATTTTTCAATTATTTTAAAAACATATTTATTCATCCAATTTTTATTTTTATTAGAACTTATTAATTCATATAAAGCTTTTTTAAAATTTTGAGCAAATGCATCAAAAAATTCAAATTTAGTTTGAGTTATTGCTTTTAATAAAACTTTAGTTTTATCATCTAAATTATCATTTGATTGAGTAAATAAATTAATTAACCATTGAGCGGTTTTTTCATTTAATTTTTCAGATACAATTTTTTCAAAATATTTTTTTTTTCTTTCTTTAATAAATTTATTGTTCATTATAACAGAAACAATTTTATAATAATGAGATAAAAATTCAGTACTTTTTGAATTTTGAATTTCTTTTGAAAATCCTGTTAATTCTATTATTTTGAATGAACTTAAACTTGCAATTTGTTTTATAAATAAAGTTGGAATATATTCTATTGAATTTGCTAAATTAAATAAATGCATCATTATATTATATTGATATTCATTTATTATTATATTTCCATCTGAGACTATTGGATTTATTAAATCTAAACAATGTTTATAATGTTCTTTTATAAAATCTTTGTTTTTTTTCTTTTCTTTATATTCATTTATTATTTTTTCTTCTAGTTTTTCGAGAATATTTTTCATTTTTATTTATTTTAATTAAATTTATTAAAATTGAAAAAAAAATTATAAAAATTAATATTATATTATATTTAATTTCTTAATAATTCCATAATCATAAATTTAAAATATTGGATTAGTCTGAATAAAATTTGAAATTTTTTTTGAAATTAAAACAATTGATTCTTTAATTATTTATTATTTAATAAAATATTAATAACGTCATAATTGATAATTGAAAATTAATATTATATTTTAAATTAAAAACAGATATGCAATTCTCTAAAAATTTTTATTTAACATTAATTCTTTTTTCTTCATCATTAATATTAACAATACAACAAAATAATCAAATATGTAATATAAAAAATTGTGAAAATTGTTCAGATTCAAATTCATGTTTAACTTGTAAAAAAGGATTCGAATTACATAATAAATCATGTTACTCAACAGAATGTTCAGTTTTTGGATTTTGCAATTTATGTAATAATTATGATTGTATTAGATGTGAAAAAGGTTATAAATTATTATATGGAACATGTGATATAAAACAAAATTCAAAATTATTTATTCAAGTTTTATCATATATAATACCAAGTTTTGTAATTATTATAATATTAATAATATTTTTTATTTGTAGAAATTTAGATAAAAAAAAAATAGTATTTGTTAAAGATAATATAATAAAAGAAAAACATCCTAAATGTGGAAATTATATTATTGTAAATACTGAAAAATCTAATTTATCAAATGATGAAACTAATATAAGTCATATTAGTTATTTACAAACATCTTCTTCTTCATCTTTTGAAAAAAATAAGAGAAATGAGAAAATAAATAAAAAAAAAGAAAATAAAGGATGTATTTTATGTAATAAAGAATCAATTTTTATTTGTAATTGTGGATGTGGTTTATGTAAAGAACATTATAATAAGATAAAAAATGAAAATTTAATTTGTCCAATTCATAATATTAATTTAGAAAAAAAATTTTATTTTTCATTAGATAAAAAGAGTAATATTAAAGGATGTGCCATTGAAAATTTAGGTCAACAATTATGCCCAATTTGTAAAATTAATACTGCAGTTCAAGGTTTTAATTGTAATTGTAATATGAAACTTTGTTTAAAATGCTTTAATGAAAATGTTTATGTTTTTAAATATAATACTTGTCCAGGTTGTGGTAAAAAAAATTAAAGATTTATATTTTTTTTTGGTTTAATGAGGTATAAAATTTTTATTATTTGAGAACAAAATTGTAAATATATGAAATAGTATTTGTTTATTATATATAAAAATATAATATTTATAAATAATATAAATTATTAGTTTTAAAATAATTTAAAAATTTTTTTAATGAGTGATTTATATATAATATTTTTTAAGATAGGAAAATTTATTAATTATTTAATCTTTTTTTACTTCTTCAGTTTTTACTTCTTCAGTTTTTACTTCTTCTTTTTTTTCTTCTTCAGTTTTTACTTCTTCAGTTTTTACTTCTTCTTTTTTTTCTTCTTCTTTTTTTTCTTCTTCAGTTTTTACTTCTTCAGTTTTTTCTTCTTCTTTTTTTTCTTCTTCAGTTTTTACTTCTTCAGTTTTTTCTTCTTCTTTTTTTTCTTCTTCTTTTTTTTCTTCTTCTTTTTTTTCTTCTTCAGTTTTTACTTCTTCTTTTTTTTCTTCTTCAGTTTTTTCTTCTTCTTTTTTTTAGCTTTTTCTAATTTTAACTCTTTAATTTTATTTTGTAAATCTTTATTTTTTTGTACATAATCTTCCAAAGTAATTTTATTTTTCTCAATTTCTTCTTTAACACTAACAACATCAATACTTCTTAATTCTTGATTTTCTTTTTTAATAGAAATCATATCATTCATAATTTTAGTATATTTCTTTTTAGCTTTTTCAAATTTTTGATTAAATTTTTTCATTTTATCAGAAAAATTTTCAAATTTAACTCTTTCTTTTCTTATTTGTTCTTTTATTTTTCCATTTTCTTCTGCAAAATTATCAGATTGATAATTTATTGCATCTAATTTTCCTTGAATTTGATCTTCAAATAATGTTTTAAAATCTAAATTTTGTTTTTCTTTCATTTCTTTTTGGGAGTCAATATTTTCTTTTATTTTTTGTTTTGATTCTTCACATTCTTGTAATTTTTTTTTTAATTCTTCATTATCTTTCATAATATTTTCATTTGAAACTTCATCAAATTTTTTTTGATATTCTTCTTTAAATTTTTCACATTGTTTTATTGTATCTTCAGTTTGTTTTTTTTCTAATTCAATTAATTTTTCTTTTTCTTCTTTAATTTCTTTTATTTTTTTTAATAAATTTGTATTATAAGCATCTAACTCTTCATAATCTTTATCTAATTTTTTTGAATTTTCAAAAAAATTTTTTGTATTTTCTTTACAAATTTCAATTTTTGAATATGATTCAGAAATTTCTTTTTGCAAATCAATTGCTTTTTTAAGTTGAGATACAATTAAATCAAAAATTTCAGCTGATGATAAATCTTTGGCTTTTAAATTATTTTCTTCAATTTCATTTTTAATTTTTAAAAGTTCTTCTTCTTTTTCATTACTCATTTCAGCTAAAATTTGATTTTGTTTTAAATAAGCTTCAATTTCATTTTGTAAATTATTATTTTTTTCTCCCTTTTTTCCTTTTTGTGACATATTTAAAATAAAATAAACTTAATTTAAAAAGAGATATCATTTAAATTTTTAATAAATAAAAATAATTATTTATTTTATAATTTTTTTTTATTTTTATTCCTTTTCTTCTTTTTCTTCCTCTTCATTTTCATCTAAACCAAACATATCCATTAACATATAAATAGCCTTTTCTGCATTATTTCTTCTTTCTTCCATAGAAATAGAAGGATCAGCATTAATTTTTTTAATCTCTTTAATTTTATTAAATAATTTATCAACTTCTTCTTCATCATTTAATTTTGAATATTCTTTCCCATCAATTTTTTTTTTTTCATTATTTTTATTATCATTATTTGAATTTTCTTCTTTTTTATCATCATTTTTTTGACTAGAACTCCATTGAGAACTATGAAGAGATAAATTTAAAGCACCATGTCCATCATCTTCATAAAAATCTTCATTTTTACAATCACAAATAATTTCAAAATGTTTATCTAAAGTTTCACTTATGAAATTTTCATATTCTTTCATTAATGATAAATCTTCTCTACTTTCATCTAATAAAATTATACATGAAGAATAATTATCATTTTCTGATATGAAATGTGATATGTTTGAAAAAATTTTATTTTTTATTGAATTTTGAGTTAAGTATATTATTATTCCTTCATGGGATTTTAATTCAATTTTTTCTATGTTACTTATTGGGTTTAATATAAAAGGGATTTCACATTTGTAATATTTATTTTGTAAAATTATTGAGTTGTTTACTTTGTTTAAATTTAATTTTGTTTTTTTTGATTTTATATTTATTTCTTCTTCTTTTGGGTTTTGTTTTTCGATTAAAGTAAAAATTTGTTCAAATTTTTTTTCTGCTTCTTCTTTTGAAAATTCTAAGTCATCATATAATAATAATAATTTGGATTCTTTTAATTTTTTATTTTGATTTTTATATACATTTATATTTGAAATCATATATTTTTAATTTTTATTTATTTAAATATGTTTTTAATAAAATTATTTTTTTTAAATGAGAAAAAGACATCAAGCTTTTAATATTAGTACAAAAGCAAAAAATGAAATTTTTAATTTTTTAAATATTGATAATATGCATTCACCAAATGAATTAAAGGGAAGTTTAAAAAATTATTTTTCTGAAAAATTATATGAAGAAGATATTGAAGATGATGATTTAGATAATGAAAATTTATTTGAAATTGAAACTCCAAAAAAACGTCAAAATGTTCCTAGAATTAAACCTTTTTATATTAATAATGAAGCAATTATTTCTGATTTTCAAAATAATGAAATAGTTAAATTTATTGATGATAATGAAAATGAAGAAGTTTGTTTTAATAATTTGATGAAAAATTTATCTGAAGAAGAAATTAAAAGTATTAAAATTGATCAATTATTGAATATTGATGAAAATACTTTATTAGATTATGAAAATAAATTAAATGAATTAAAGAATAGTTGTAAAGATAATATTGAATTGGTTAAAATTATTGATATTTATTTACAAGAAATTCAAACAAAAAAAAATAATATGAATTATTTTATTGAAAATATAGATAAGATTAATAAAATATCTTTTGATAAAAATGGAAATTTAATATATTTTAAATAATTAATTAATAAAAATTAATAATTAAAAACCATAAATATAAAATAAAATGTAAATCAATAATAAATATCAAATTTTTGAAAAAATATAATTGGTTGATATGATTAATGAACATTTAATTGTTTGAATCACCTTTAGAAAATTATATGATTATATTTATTAAGTTATTGGAAATTATAAAATTATTGTTGAATGTAATAATTGTACTTTAATTGATAATATTGTTATTAGTAATGTTAAATTTTTAGGAGTAAAAAATATTTCTTTAGCAATTTTTTATATTATTTTAGGAAGTTTTCTTTTGTTTTTTTCTGTGATTATTCTTTTTAAACATGGAAATAATAATGGAAATGTTGTTTTATTAAAAGTTAAATTGTTTTAAATTATATTTTTAATTTTTTATTTAAATATTTATTT
>JAJJLH010002490.1:0-20126 GCA_023806865.1 Isotricha sp. YL-2021a | reverse complement strand
CCTGTAACCTATCGGTTAACAGCCGATCGCTCCACCATTGAGCTACCGAGGAATCTATATATATTATATAACAAAAAAAGCCTGTTGTAAATAACTTTTTTATTTGCTATATTTATATGGGGATTTCCGTCACAAAATTTATTATATCATTTATGGATTACCTTTTTAATATCGACGAAGTACAAAAGGAAACCCCCTCCCACAACAAAGATAAATTCAAACAGGAAAAACAAAATTTTTTATCCGCTTTGCTTGAAGCGGATACTCTTACCGAAGCGCTTGAAAATTCCTCATTACCCAAAAATCTGCTTTTTACTTTTTTGTTTGACGACAAAAACTTTTTAAAACAATTTGATAAAATAATAAATTTAAAACTTGAAATTGCCTTAGTGGAAACCGCACTTAAAGCAAAGGCAGCAAATATTTTATCTTTTTCTCTGATGAGCAGGCTGCCAAACAAATATAACAAAAACAAAAAAGAAAATCTAAAGATTTGCAAGAGCCGCAAATAACAAAAATTATTTATGACGAACAAGACGAGGATTATCAAAGTCAGTAAAGTTTTCAAACAAACTTTTAATGCAAATACAACCACCGTTATAAATGTGGGCGGCGCACGCAGCGGCAAAAGTTATGCCATGGCACAACTTTTAATTTATAAAGCCGTTAATGAAATTTGCCAAATTGCCGTTACGCGCAAAACCATGCCTGCCTTGAAAATGACTGCTATGCGCCTGATTTTGAACCTCTTAAAAGATTATAATTTATTTGCCCCCGCCTGCTTAAATAAGACGGAAAATACTTATAAAATGGGGCGCTCAATGTTCCAATTCTTTTCTTTAGATGACCCGGAAAAAATAAAGTCTTCCGAATTTAATTATATTTGGCTTGAAGAAGCAACGGAATTTAATTACCAAGATTATTCCGTTCTTTTAACACGCTTAAGTGCACCGATAATTAACGGTAAGCAAAACCAAATTTTTTTAACTTTGAACCCGACTGATATAAATTCCTGGATATATAAAAAACTTTTTACGCAAAAAAATATTACCGTCATAAAAAGCACATATAAAGACAATAATTTTTTACAAAAAAGTTATATTGAAACTTTGCTCTCTTTAAAAAATTATGACGATAATGCCTACAAAGTTTTTGCTCTTGGTGAGTGGGGTGCAAGCGAGAAAATTATTTATAAAAATTGGTCTTTAGTAGATAAATTCCCGCAAAACCCTAGTGAAATTTTTTACGGTTTAGATTTCGGTTTTAATAACCCGACGGCTTTGGTGCAAGTAGCAGTTTACGACGGGAAATTTTACGTGCGTGAAATTTTATATCAAAGCGGTTTAACAAATTCCGCCTTAATTGAAAAACTTAAAACTTTACTCAAGGACCAAGAATCAAAAACAATTTATGCTGATGCCGCCGAACCTAACCGCATAGCGGAAATTGCCGCGTCCGGCCTAAACATAAAACCGGCGCAAAAAAATGTTTTAAACGGGATAATGAGTGTTAAAAGCGATAATTTTTTTGTTACAAAATCGTCAATAAACCTAATAAAAGAACTGCAAACATATTCTTGGAAAAGTGACATTAACGGCAATATTTTAGAAGAACCCGTAAAATTTAACGACCACCTACTTGATGCTTTGCGCTATGCAATTTACACTTACAAAAATGAATTAAGCCAAAGCACCGTTGCCGATATAAATTTTATTTAATTGGTATAAATTTTATTTAATTTTTTGTATAAACAAAGCATTAAAAAAGGGCTGCAAAGGCAACCCTTTTTATTTTATAATAATTTAATTTATTTATTCGGCATCAGTTTCAGCGTCAGTTTCTGTTTCCGGTGTTTCATATGTAAAGAGAGATAAAACATGTTCCATTGCTTTTAACTTATCTTCTGTTGTTTCATAATTATTGCGGAATGCTTCTACATCCTGCTCTATTATTGCTTTGACTAAAGGATTATTTTCTTCTTCTTCACTTCCTATATATACGTAGTTATGGAACATATCCATCAAAAATTGATCCTTATCTTCAGCATTAGCATATGCAGTTGTGAATAACGCTGCCTTTGTTAAATTAATGGGAAGATTAAGTGTAGCAAAAGTTTGTGTCATTAATAAAGCCGCCGCTATTTGTGTTGAATTAAACTTTTTAATATTTTTGATATTCTTACTGGGAAATTTAGTCCCATTATATGCTGATGCAAGAAGTGCCAATGCTGCCATTCCCATCATATTTTTTTGTATGGATATATGATCCATCATCGGCTGTTTTTTGTAATTTGCTAATTGTTCTCTTTCTGCTTCTGTTAGAGCACGTCTAATCTGATTAGTAGTATCAGCCGGAAGAACCATACGCCCGGCGTGATGAGTCTCATGCCTATATGGTTCAATATAGGTATGATCAGGCGGCTGAATATATGGGAGAGTATCATTCATTACTTTTTTAGCCCCTTTATCCTGCGCAAAAGCGGGTGTTACCGCCAAAGCACCCATTATAAAAGCCATTGTGAGTGCGAATATTGTTTTCTTTTCCATAAAATCCTCCTGTTGATTTTATCTTACTAATAGTTTAAAAAATAACGCAAAACATAACAAGAGCAATAAGACCTATTTTTATGGTCCATAGGTCCTAGGACTTTTTAACCTAAATACGCAGATGCACAAAATAAAAAAGGGCTGCAAAGGCAACCCTTTTTAGTGTATAAATTAATCAAACCGATTTTATTATTTCAAATTTCTTGTTACTTTTTCTATATACTCATCTTCTTGGAATTCTGCCAATGCTTGAGTAAGTTGTTCAATAATATCACCGTTTGTTTCCGCTTCACCGTAGCCATACATAAAGGAGCCTATATCTTTTGTTTGTATCCAATATGCAAGGCCGCTCTGCCTGGTTTTATACGGGTCATTTGGGAAGGCTACAAAGGCATCCTCTAGGGCATTATATCTGCTTTCTTCTAAAATATTTTTATAGATTAAATCAAATGCCTCAGCATTAGCGGTAAGCATAGCAATAGTTAATAAAGGCGGCAAATTATCTACACCCAAAGTTTTATGTGAAGATACCAATAATTGTGAAAAGATTTTTTTATTATCCTCATATGCTTGTACAATTTCTTGCATTTTACCGTTATCTTGCATAATAATTGCTTCCGCAAAATCAATATAAAACGGATTAATATTCTGCATTTGTTGTGCATTAACCGGGCCAATCAATAACGGTAATGCAAAGATAACACTTATTATAAATGTTACCGCGTGTGAAAGTATATTTGATTTTTTCATAAATCCTCCTTGACTTCCTTATTAACAATTTAAGAAATAAAACAAAACATAACAAGGGCAATTAGACCTATTTTTATAAGACAAAAGGTCCTATTATCTTTATACGTCTTCCCTTGCGCGAAAATGTATACGCAGCGGCAATAATAAGTAGTATATTCTTTAAATAAGGTATAATTTTATTAAGTACTTAAAGTACAGGTTATTTTTGGAAGCGCAAGTTTTGCTTGCGTTGCGCTTTATGGAGACATAAGGCACATCTCACTCCAAGATAACTGTTTGCTTTATGTATACAATTTTGTGTACATAAACGGCGGTTATTGCTTAGGTTAGTGAGATGGCTTAGGTGACGAACCGCCGCTTTTTATTTGCCCTGTTTACCACTTTTCCCCTAAGCCCGACATTATAAAGAGGTTTATTATGAAAAACTTACTTAAAACCGCTAAAGGTTTTACTTTGCTTGAACTTTTAGTTGTGGTACTGATTATCGGCATTTTAGCAGCTATTGCCCTGCCGCAATATGAAATGTCCGTAGAAAAGGCAAAAGCCGCCGAGGCTTTAATGAATATGCGAACGATTATCGGTGCCGTGGAAAGGAATATTTTAATTAACGGAACAGCTGATGCTGGTCTCTATACAAACCATGAAAATTGGGATATAGAATTAAGCGGTGGTAATTGGTTTAGCATTAACGGTAGTTTCGAAGGTAGTTATTTAACAGATGATTATATATACACAACGGAAATGGATGGAACTGGGGTTACTGCAATACGTTGTAATGGAAAGTGTGAGCAAGATGACCCTTATGAAAATGAAATTTATGAATTATGGGGGTGTTATCCCTCGCACGGAGATTGCGCGATTTCTTGTAGTCCAGAAAGTTCGCGAGGTCAAAAAATTTGTAAAGCACTTGAGGGCCTAGGCGTAAAAAATAATTCATAAAGCAAAAGTAAAAACTATAACCTAGCAAGTATTTTTGAGGAAATTTTAGTTTTTCTTTGACGACGTGTACCAAGAAGTAAAACGAGCGTAGCGAGTTTGCGGTACTCTAGGAAAAGAAAAACTAAAATTTACCGAAAAGACGCCGCTAGCACAAAACTAAGAAAGCAAATTTCCTATTACTTATATAATGCTTTGTTGCGAAGAAGGCGATGATAAGTAATAACAAACCTATGCACCTCATCGCGAATCTCTTGCAATAAGCGTAAGGCAGGTGAATTTTTGGGAAGCCTCAAACTGTTTGAGCGGTTTGGGAAAAATATCTCTTCTTCCTTCTTAGCAAGTGATATAACCTGAATATTGAAACCGGCCTCTTTTATGGCCTCGGCGGCAAAATTAAGTTGGCCTTTACCTCCATCAATTAAAAATAACTGCGGGCGCTTTTCGGGTGCCAGATTTTTTAACTGGTTTAAACGGCGCAAAACACATTCCTTCATCATCAAAAAATCGTCGGCGCCGGTATCCTTCATTTGCGATTTAATTTTAAAACGGCGGTAATGCGCTTTATATTTTTCCCCGTCAACAAAACAGACCATTGCGCCAACAGGTTCTTTGCCAAATAAATGGGAATTATCAAAAGCCTCAATATGATTTATTAAAACGGGTGATTTCAAAACACGCGTGAGTTCTTTTAACTTAGCGGAAACGGCAAGTTTATGCTCAAGTTTCTCTTCATTATATTTGCTTACTTTTATACGTTCACCCATTTGTTCTAAGGCGGAAATTAAATCACGGCATTTAGCGGCTTCCTCATAATTTAAATTTTTTGAGGCCGCTTTCATAGCCCCCTCAAGTTCATGCTTGGCTTGTTTAAAATTACCTTCCAAAAACAAAGCAACGCGGTTAACAATTTGCTTGTAACCGTCGTAACTGATTTTTGCACAAGGTGCGCTGCATTGGCCTGTGTGATAATAAATACAGCCTTGAATTTTATTTTCCGCCAAGGGTTTTTGACGGCTGAAACTATAACTGCATTGGCGTAAAGGCGCAAAACCGGACCGACGTAAAAAATGCAAAAGTTGCTTGATATTATAAGCCTTTGGATAAGGCCCAAAGTACATTGATTTATCTTTAATTTTTTTGCGCGTCAACATTAAACGCGGATAATCTTCGCCGACGGTTAATTTAAGGTAAGAATAACTTTTATCGTCTTTTAACATACTGTTAAAAAACGGTTTATATTGCTTAATTAATTTATTTTCAAGTAAAAGTGCATCGCGCTCGCTTGCGCAAACGACAAAGTCAATTTGCGAAATTAATGGCATTAAAGCGGCAATTTTCCAACCGCGCGTTTGTTCTTCATGGCCGCTGAAATATTGCGCAACACGCTTTTTAATATTTATTGCTTTGCCGACATATAGAACTGCCCCCTGCTTATCCTTCATCAAATAGACGCCGGGAGCAGAGGGCAATATTTCTAAATTTAATTTACTTACGGGCAAATTATTTACCTGCTAAAACCTTAAAGTCATTAGGATCGGTTGATGTTACTAAGGCTTCTTCATAAGTAATTTGTTTTGCTTTGTACAAATCATACAAACATTGGTTCATTGTATGCATACCGTCTTTTACGCATGTTTGCATGGTGTGAACAATTTGCTCAACTTTCTTATCGCGGATAATACTTCTTACTGCGGCATTAGCGAGCAAAATTTCAGTTACAAGAGTACGATGAGGGTTTAAAGTACTCTTAATCAACTGTTGTGAAATTACCGCTTCTAACACGAAAGATAATTGTGAACGCGCCTGTTCTTGTTGTTCCGGCGGGAACATATCAATAAGACGGTTAATAGTTTGCACTGCATCGCTTGTATGAAGTGTACCGAAAACCAAGTGGCCTGTTTCGGCTGCGTTCATGGCGTTTTGGGCTGTTTCAAGGTCGCGGATTTCGCCGATCAATATAACATCAGGGTCTTGCCTCAAAACATATTTCAAAGCACTACCGAAACTTTTTGTATCTTGCCCGATTTCGCGTTGGTTGACGATACTCTTTTTATGCGGATGCACGAATTCAACAGGGTCTTCAACGGTAACGATATGGTAACTGTAAGTTTCATTGATATAATTTATCATGCTGGCCAGAGTTGTTGATTTACCGGAACCTGTCGGCCCTGTAACTAAAATTAAACCTTTGGATAAGTGCACTAATTTATCTATTGCGGTAGGCAAATTAAGTTCCCTAAAATTCCTAAAACCTTGCGGGATTTGCCTAATAACAACTGCCACATGCCCCATTTGCCTGAAGACGTTAACCCTCATACGGCCAAAACCTTTCATTGCAATAGCGAAGTCAAGTTCATTGTTTTGTTCATAGCGGCGTTTTTGGTCTTCACTCATGAAGGAATAAATAATTTGCTGCACTGTATCATGGGTTAAAGTTTCATAAGGCGTGGCATACAAATTACCTTCTATACGCAACACCGGCGGAACACCCACGGTTAAGTGCAAGTCAGAAGCACCTTTATCCCTCATTAAAGTAAACAACTCTTCCATTGATACCATCTTAAGACCCTCCTTTTATGCTAATAAATCTAAAGTCATATTATTCAAAGCCCCGGTAATCTTTTTCTTGTCCAAATCAACACGAAAAAGATAAACAAAAGGCTCGCGCCTAACCTGAGATGCAAAAAATTCAACTATATAAACTTTATCGGTAAACGGTTTTGCGGACCATGAATGTTGATATTCCGCCCCGTAAACTTTATCTAAATATTCCCCAACGGTTTTCTTTTTACTTGTAAGTTGCGTATTTTTTACGACTTCTATAACCTGTGTTTCCAAAGGAACAGCAGGTGTTTGTACAGCAACTTCATTTATATTTTCATCTTCGTTAATTTTCGGTGTTGTATCTGCTACCAAAGTATTTGCTTCTTCATTATTTAAAGGCTGTTCAATATTTGCATTTTGGGAAACTTCTGCCCCGGCATCCTTATCATCGTTCATCATATTCCAAAATGCCATGCACAAAGCAATCGCAACAACCATTAACACAATGAAGGATAAAACAAAAAGCAAATCATTTGAATTGCGTTTTTTGACGCGTCCGTCGCTTGAACTGATAATTTTATTATTGGAAATTTCTAAAAAATCTTTTTTATCTACAGCATCATCCGTTGCTTGACCATTATTTTGTTTATCGGTGGGAACAAGGTCCTGCATTTCCGCATTAGATTTTCCCGAAGTAATATTTTCACCGGGTTCTTTATCGGCTTCGGCACCCAACAAACTATGTGCAGGTAAATCTTCAAGAATATTATCCTCTTTATTTGCAACCCGGAAAGTATGGTCTTTAACATCTTCCTCAAACACTTCAGAACTTCCCTCTTCTTTTGAGGAGGACATATCACTCATAACCTGTTCAAAAGAAAAAGTATTTGTTTCAGTAGTAGATGTTTCAGTTCCTGTATCTGCTAAAGGCGGTAAATCTTGGGAAATATTTGTATCGCTTTCAGAAATAGGTGCATCAGATATTTTCGGTGTATCAGCAAAATTTTTATTTACAATCTGATTTGTTTCTTCAATATGAAGAACTTTTTGTTCCAAAATATTTTTAAATTCTTCATAACGGGAAGCCGGCTTCCAAGCAGCCTCCTGCTCAGCATTTTCTTCCGGGCAGACTAGAAGGTCGGCAGAAAAACAATTTTCTTTTGCTAACTGCTCAGCCTCAAGAGGCCCGAAAATATCCATTCCTTTTAAGTATAAAAATTTCATATTTCCCCTAATATTTATAGTTTAGCAATATTTTAGCACATCTTGCAAGCGTTTTAAAACCAAATCTTTGCCAAGATACTCAAGCATTTTAAATAAAGTCGGCCCGTTTGTTCTGCCTGAAACCGCTACACGCAATGGATGGAAAACCTGCCCCGTCTTTAAACCGCTTTCTTTTGCTTTTTGGCGGGCAAGAGTTTCTAAAGTTTCTGCTTTAAAATCAGGTGCGTCTTTATAAGTATTGTACATAAGTTCTATTGCCTGTCTTGCGGTAGGCGCTTTAAAAACTTTATTTATGGCTTCTTCTTCATACTTAACGGGATTAAAGAAAAATTCAATTAAGCCGGGTATTTCTTTTAAAGTTTTATATTTTTCCTGCTCAAGCAAAATAACTTTTGTTAAAGTTTCTTCATCTACACCTTTTGCAATTCCTGCTTCATCAATAAAAGGCTTAGCTGCATCATACAATTCTTTAGGTGAAAGTTGGCGGATATAATCCCCGTTCATCCAAGTAAGTTTTACCGTATCAAACACAGCCGGGCTTTTTTGGCAGCCGGCAATATCAAATTTTTGTTCAAGTTCGCCTTTGGCAAAAATTTGTTGGGAATCTGAAGTACTCCAGCCAAGTAAAGCCAAATAATTTATTAAAGCCTGTGGCAAAAAACCTTGCTTTTTATATTCCAAAACACTGGTGTCACCATGACGTTTGGAAAGTTTTGTACCGTCGGGCCCGTGAATCATTGAAAGGTGTGCCATTATCGGATGTTCCCAACCGAGCGCTTTATAAATCTGAATTTGCGCAGGGGTATTTGAAATATGGTCATCTCCCCTGATAACATGCGTCATACCCATTAAATGATCATCAATAACGCAAGCAAAATTATATGTCGGGTAACCACTTGTTTTTTGGATAACGAGGTCATATAAATCTTTATTAGCAAAACGCACTTCGCCACGGATTAAATCATGGAAAACAGTTTCCCCCTCCGTCGGCATTTTAAAGCGAATAACATATTTTTTACCTTGTGCTTCAAGTTCCGCTTGTTGTTCTTTTGTTAAATTGCGGCATTTGCCGGGATAGCGCGGCGGGCGATGTTCTTTTGCGGCTTGGGCGCGCATTTCTTCAAGTTCTTCCGGTGTGCAATAACATTTATAAGCAAGGCCCTTTTCCAAAAGATAGTCAATATATTTTTTATACAAACCTTGGTCTGCACGTTCCGCCTGAAAATAAGGGGAGTGTTCGCCTTTAAAACTACCGTCTTGAAACGGGCCTTCATCCCATTTAAGACCGGCCCATGTCAAGCCTTCAAAAATTGCTTTTACCGATTCTTGTGTTGAACGTTCTTCATCGGTATCTTCAATCCTCAAAATAAAAGTGCCGCCCGTTTTCTTGGCAAATAAATAATTAAATAGAGCAGTCCTTAAACCGCCGATATGTAAATAACCCGTTGGGGATGGTGCAAAGCGAACTCTTGTTTTCATAAAAAAATAAAACCTCTGTGCATTTAATGTATAAATATATTATACTTTATTAAGAGGGATATTTTAAGGAGGTCTTATGCAAGTAAGAATTATTGCCACAGGCGGAACCTTTGATAAAGAGTATAATGAATTGACAGGGGAATTGTTTTTTAGGAAGACACATCTACCCGAAATTTTGAAAATGGGGCGTTGTAAATTACCGGTAAGAATAACGACTTTAATGATGAAAGACAGTCTTTTTATGACCGATAAAGACAGAAAAGAAATTTTAAAAACCTGCCAAACAGTTAAAGAAAAGTCTTTAGTTATCACACACGGAACTGATACAATGGAAAAGACTGCGGAATATCTAGGTAATAAAATTAAAAACAAAACTATTGTTTTAACAGGTGCCATGATACCGTATAAATTCGGTTCTTCAGACGGAATTTTTAATTTGGCAAGTGCACTTTCTTTTGCACAGGCTTTACCTTGCGGCGTATATGTAGCAATGAATGGCAAATTATTTAATTGTCACAATGTTACAAAAAATAAGAAAATAGGTGTTTTTGAAAATAAAAAATAACATGTTTATTTTCGTCGCATTTTTTGTTTTCTTATTGATGCATACGATAGTAGTATTTTGGCTTTGCCAAAATACCTCGTTGTTTGTTTTAAATACTTTTGCTAAATTTCTGCCGCTGTTGCTTACCTCCTCATATTTTGTATTACTGCTATTTGCCAGAAAAATAAATTTTTGGCCTTTGGAAAGCATATTGCTCATTTATTTGGGGGCTTTATTTTTGGCTTTTTGCCTGGTTTTCGGGATTGTATCTGTAACTTTACTTTTAAAAATTTTTCGTGTGAGTTTGCCAAATAATTTGGGTTATTGGGCTTTGGTGGCTTGGTTAATTATTTTCCTGGTAAGTTTATACACTGCTGCGAAACCTCCGAAGGTAACCAATATCAATTTTGATACACCAAACATACAAAAAGATATAAAAATTGCCTTTGTTTCAGACACTCATTTTGGCGCAACGGTAAGTTTAAAAAGAGCAAAAAATTTAAAACAAATCATAGAAAATAATAAACCCGATTTAATTGTTTTTACCGGCGATATTTTTGAAACTGATTTTAAAGACAGTATCCCTTTTGCAGAAATTTTTGCCGATATTTTACCTGGTAAAAAATTTGGCGTTCTCGGAAATCACGAATATTATCAAGGCCTTGATAATGCAAGAAAATCTTTTAATAAAGCTGGCATAATTTTACTTGAAAATGAAAGCCAAAATTTGGAAAACATAAATATTATCGGTGTAAATGATATAAGAACAGCACGCATTTCCAAACAAGAATTTGAAAATATTTTAAAACAACAAATTAAGCCTGAGTATTTTAATTTACTTCTAACGCATACGCCACTATACTTTGAAAATGCAGCAACCTTAGGAATAAATTTAATGTTAAGCGGGCATAATCATAACGGGCAGATTTGGCCTTTTAATTATCTCGTCCGTATAACAAATCCTTATTTACAAGGGCATTTTAAATCGGGCCAATCAGATTTATTTGTGACTTCCGGTACCTTTTACTGGGGGCCGCCTTTACGTTTTTTAACAAATAATGAAATAGTTTTCATAACTTTAAAAGGAGCAAAATAATGATTGTAAAAAAATTATTAGTATTTGTATGTTTATGTTTAATTTTTTATCCGCTGCAAGCGCAAAAAAATTTTGAGGAACTTACACTTGAGGAAAAAATAGGGCAAACGCTTTTTGTATCAGTGGACGTTAATAATGCGGAAAAATTTAAAACAGAAATACAACAAGGTTTAATCGGCGGGGTTTTAATACAATGGGGTAATTACTCAAGGGAAGAAACAAAAAAACTCATTAACCAACTTCAAAGTTGGGCAAAAGAAAGCCCAAATCAAATTCCGCTTTTATTTGCCATTGACTATGAAGGCGGCACCGTTTACAGCCCAAGGACTTTGGGCCTTCCGTTTTTGCTTTCCAATATGCTGATAGCCGCCGCAAATAATTATGAAGACACACAAACCATGTTCTTTATTATCGCACAAGAATTAAAAAATCTAGGCATACACATAAACTTTTCCCCGGTAGTTGATGTTAACATCAACCCCAATAATCCGATTATAGGTGTAAGATCTTTCGGGAGTAATAAAGAAACTGTATCCTCCATGGGAAGGGCGGTAATTAACGGCTTGCAAAAAGGCGGTGTTGTTGCCGTTGCAAAACATTTCCCGGGGCATGGGGAAACAAGCCTTGATACCCATAAAACTTTGACTGTATTTGCCGGCACGGAAGAAGAATTTTATGATATTCATTTATACCCCTTTAAACAGGCAATAAGTGAAAATGTAAAAGGTATTATGACAGCACATATAAGATATCCGTTTTTAGATAATAAACTTGCAACTTATTCACCTATTATTTTAACTGATTTATTGAAGAAAAAACTTGGTTTTAACGGAATAATTTTTACTGATAGTTTGGACATGAAAGGCGCTTTACTTGAAAATATTTCAAAAGCGGCAGCACTTTCAATAAGAGCAGGATCCGACGTGGCTTTAATAGCAAGAGAGTCCCCTCAAAAAGCGATACAAACTATAAAAGAAAAAGTATCCGTTTCCCGTATAGAAGATGCCTCTAGCAAAGTTTATAATTTGAAAAAAGAATTAAATTTGTTTAACCAACCTGAAAACCGCCCTGATAATGAAGTTAATAAAGCGTTTGAATTTTTCGCCGGGAAAATAACAAACCAGGCAGTAACTTTAGTAAAAAACGAAGAAAATTTAATTCCCTACACTCCGCAAAAAGATAAACCGAAATTATGTGTAGTGTTTTTTGCTCCTACTCGCTTTGCAAACCAACTGCCTTATTTTACGAAACCTTTTTTGGAACAAAATTTTGAAGTAAATTATTATAACGCAGCATTAACACCAAAACAAAAAGATTTAGATCGGGCAAAAGCTTGTATAGAAAATACTGACCTTGTGGTAATAGGCAGTTTACAATGGGCAAACAAGGAGGTTGCTGCACAAAAAAAGGTTATTGACGAATTAGTTGAACTGAACAAAAATACCATCTTACTTTCGTTAATGAGCCCTTATGATATAAGAAATTATCCGCAGGCTAAAACTATTGTAGCCCTGTACGGAATTAATAAATTTTCCGCCATAACAGCGGCAGAAATTATTTTAGGAACAAAAGAAGCAAAAGGAAAGTTGCCAATTTCCTTTTAAATAGTTATAATAAAGTGTGGAGGATTTATGAAATATTTTACAATTTTTATTTTTCTATTCTTAAGCATTATTGCTTCAGCACAATTAAGTATGGAGGAAATTTCTTATATACCATCCCCTTCTGGCTATTATACTAATCTGGTAATTAAAGGGAATACCAACATTAAAAATTTGAAAACAAACTCCTTTAATGTACAGAGTTATGCTTCCTTCTTAAATGTAAATATTGCGGAACCAAGCATATTGTCCATATCCACAATAACAGTTTCTACGGGAACGGTAGCACTGTTCTCTGATTTCCCTGCAAGCCAAATAAACAGTTGGCCGGTTAGTCCCCACCTGACTAAAAGCGGGATTGATACGAGTCTTCCTATCAATGTTTATATGCAGGGTGGTAATATGTCATTAGGACGTACCAGTTCAAATTCTAATTCCGGCCAAATTTCCATAGACACAATTGCTTTCCCAAGTAACTTTGGAAGTAAAACACCGAAATTAACTGTCAAAACAATAGATCTAGATTACCCTTATAATAACACTTCAGTCCTTGTTAAAGATCTTTACGTAATGGGAATGCATGTTCCTTTTAATAATTGCAGCAGATTATTCTGGTCACCTGTCTATATAAATGAAGGGCAAATGTTAAGTGGTGTGTTTGTTTTGGCTTGCTCAAACAGCGGGTGTGTCAATCCCGAGGGTGAGGAATTATGTTTACAGCAAGGTAAACAATGGAATATACCTGCCAGCGGTGATGATGTTGAATGCACATGTACCAGTTTTGGTACTAATTAAGAACCTTAATAAGTGGTGGTAACTATCTTTTTAACGGCCGCTCTTTTGGGCGGCCTCTTTTATTATCTCAGAAATTGTAGGATGTGCAAAAACCGTATTTTCAAGATCAGTAACAGTTATGCCGTACTTTATAGCGAGCAAGGCAATATGAATTATTTCCCCGGCATTTGGGGCAACTATTTGCGCACCAAGTATTTTGCCTGTTTTTTTGTCTTCAACAATTTGGGCAAAACCATCGCTGTCGCCTTGTGCTAAAGCACGGCCGTTTGCTAAAAGGAAAGATTTTTTAATTACCGCTTCAAAACCTTTGGCGCGAGCCTCTGTTACGCTTAAACCGATATTTGCTGCCTCAGGCCAAGTATATATGGCTGAAGGCACTAAACTATTATCATAATGCAAATCTTGGCCCATTATGCGTGACGCAACAATTTCCCCTTGCGCGGTAGCGGCATGTGCAAGTTGGCATAAATTATTTACATCACCGATGGCGTAAATATGCGGTTTTATTTCCAAAGTTTCGGGGTTTACCTGTAAAGGTAAATTAATCCCGGCGGCTTCTAAATTTAAATCTTCGGTATTTGCACGGCGGCCAAGCGCTGCTAAAATTTCTTCGCACACAATTTCTTGCCCATTATCAAGCAAAATTGTTTTTTGATTATCCTGAACTTTAATTTCTTTTGCCGCAGTTCCTGTTAGTATTTTAACACCGCGCTTTATTAGTATTTGTTTTAAAGTACGGCGTATTGTTTCTTCTTCTTTAGGTAAAATATCAGGTTGCATTTCAATAATTGTTACTTGCACACCCAAAGCCTGCATTAAACACGCGAACTCACAAGCAATAACACCACCGCCTAAAATCGCTAAAGTTGCAGGTAATTTTTCTAAATTAAAAATGGTGGAATTATCGTAAATTTTACTCTTGATACTTTCAAATTGTTTAGGTAAAAAGGCCCTTGAACCGGTAGCAATAACAATATCATCAAAAGTTAATTTATCCCCCCCGATTTCAAGTGTGTTTTCATTTACAAATTTTGCTTTACCTTTGATAACTTTAACTTTTGCGACATCAAGCATCTTTAAAATGCCAGAACGGAGTTTTAAAATTGTTGCTTTTCTGTGTTCCTGAAGTTTGGCAAAAGATAAAGTTTTATAATATTCTTCCCCTAAAGCCGGGTTTAAAGAATATTTTCCAAGTTCCTTTACTATACTGAAATGATGTGCCCCTGCAAGCAAAGCTTTAGACGGTATGCAACCGCAATTTAAACAAACGCCGCCAAGTTCATTATTTTCAATTAAAGTAACTTGTGCGCCCAATTTGGCTGCTTTTAAAGCGCAAGGGTATCCGGCCGGACCGGCACCTATTATTGCGATATTTTTCATTAAATCGCATGCTCCAATTTTAAAGTTGGTTTGATTTCATTAACAGGTAAACATTCCTGAAGTTTAAATTTGCTAATATCCGGGCACATTGATTTAATAATTTCAATGTCTGAATCATTTAAAACTTTTTTGTAATATGTTGTCCTAAACTGATAAGCAATACCGCTTTCAATAATTAGAGACATTGTTTCTTGAACTTTTCTTGTATCTACCGTACCACATACAAGATGATATTTTTCAAAAGGGGCTTTGACATCCATGGCAATAAAATCAACCAGATGCTCATTAATAAGTTCCCTCACCATTTGTGGGTTTGTACCATTTGTATCTAGTTTTATTTTGTATCCGAAAGAGCGGACCTTTTTTATAAAGTCCTTAAGATCAGGTTGCAAAGTTGGCTCGCCACCTGTAATTACAAGGCCTTCAAGGCACTTTTTGCGTTTTTCAAGGTAATATAATATTTCTTCTTCGCTGTAAGAGGTTTCCCCTGAAATAGGCAGAAGTTCCGGGTTATGGCAATATTTACACCTGATATTGCAACCCTGTGTAAAAACTATTGCCGAGATATAACCCGGAAAATCTATCATGGAAAACTTGAGAAGCCCACCTATTTTCACTGCAAAACGCCGCCTACTAAAACTTATTTGTCGCTATCGCAATCACAACCGCAGTTACAACCGCCTGCCATTTTAATATTTTTGCGCATTGCAAATTCTTCTTTTTTACCTTTATTCCAGTTCTGAACAGGCCTTAAATAACCGACTACTCTTGAGTACACTTCGCAATTTGTGCCTTTAGTATTCTCTTTAGCAGCCTTAAGTTCTGTGATTTTATTTTCAATGTTTTTTCTTTCTTGTGCGGTCATAAACCTTCCTCCAATTTGTTCTTTATATTATTTTTGCAAATTATTTTACATTGTGCAAGACCCAATTTTTTATAGGTCCTTTTTTTCCTTGACAAAGCAAGGAAAATTTATTTGCTATATAATTGCTCCTCTAAGAGTGCAATTTGTTTTTCTATAGCCTCTATCTTTTCCGCCTTACATTTAGGGCATTCAAAATGTTCCCCTTCTATATACCCGCATTTGGGGCATACGCTAAATGTCGGCGTAATGGAAAAGTACGGAAGTTGATATCCTTCACAAACTTTCCGAATGAATTTTTTAAGGGCTTCAGTATCTTTAATACGTTCACCCATAAAAATATGTAAGACTGTTCCGCCCGTGTATTTGGACTGGATTTCATCTTGCAAATCTAATAACTCAAATATATCGTCGGTAAAATTAACCGGCAATTGGCTTGAGTTCGTATAAAAAGGCGGGCGGCCTGCATTTGCCTGTTCATTATCGGAAACGATAATATCGGGGTATTTTTCCCTGTCAAGTTTAGCAAGGCGGTATGAAGTACCTTCTGCAGGTGTCGCTTCTAAGTTATAATTATTGCCCGTCTCTTTTTGAAATTCTATGAGTTTTGCGCGCATAAAGTTCATAACTTTTACACCGAAAGCGCGCCCCTTTTCAGTACCTATATTTTCCCCAAACAAGTTAAGGCAGCATTCATTTAAACCGACAATGCCGATAGTTGAAAAGTGATTCTTCCAATATTCGTTAAAGCGTTGTTTAACACTTCTTAAGTAAAAACTCATATACGGATATAAATTGGCCGCAGTAAAGCGTTCAATAACTTTACGTTTAATTTCCAAACTGAGTTTGGCTGTTTCCATACGATCCGTTAAATTATTAAAGAATTCTTCTTCCGTTGAAGAAATATAACCTAAACGCGGCATATTGATAGTTACAACTCCGATAGAACCTGTTAAAGGTGCAGAACCGAATAAACCACCGCCGCGTCTGTTTAATTCCCTGTTATCAATGCGTAAACGGCAGCACATTGAGCGTGCGTCTTCCGGGTTCATATCTGAGTTTACAAAGTTTGCAAAATAAGGTATACCGTATTTTGCCGTAATATCCCAAAGCGGCTGATAGGCCGGGTTATCCCAATCAAAATCTTTAGTGATATTGTATGTAGGTATAGGGAAAGTAAACACACGGCCTTTTGCATCCCCGTCAAGCATAAGTTCCAAAAATGCTTTATTGAACATATCCATTTCTTTTTGGAATTCACCGTACTTTCTATCTTGAATTTTACCCCCGATAATTACCCCTTGATTCTTATAATAAGAAGGAACATTTAAGTCCAAGGTAACATTGGTAAAAGGTGTTTGGAAACCGACTCTTGTAGGAACGTTTACGTTAAATAAAAATTCTTGTAAGGCTTGTTTTACTTCGCCGTAACTTAAATTATCATAAGCGATAAACGGTGCAAGCAAGGTATCAAAGTTTGAAAATGCCTGCGCACCGGCACTTTCCCCTTGCAAAGTATAGAAAAAGTTTACAACTTGTCCCAAGGCAGTCCTAAAATGCTTTGCCGGTTTTGATTCTGCTTTACCGACAACCCCTTTAAATCCGCTGATAAGCAAATCTTGCAAATCCCAGCCCACGCAATATGCACCGAGCAAACCCAAATCGTGCAAATGGAAATCGCCGGAAAGATGCATATTTTTTACTTTTTCCGGGTAAATTTTATTTAACCAATAAATTTTTGTAATTTCAGAGGAAACATAATTGTTTAAACCCTGTAAGGAATAACCCATATTGCTGTTTTCATTAACCTGCCAATCAAGGCGTTGCAAATATTGGTCAACGAGTTCAACATTGAATTTTGAGGAAATTTCCCTAACTTTTGCCCTTTGATCCCTGTACAAAATATAAGATTTTGCGGTTTTATGAAAACTTGAGGTCAGCAAAACATCTTCAACAATATCCTGTATATTTTCAACACTGGGTGTAATTTCCGAATAAAGTTGTTGTACGATATTTATAACACGGATAGTTAATTTCTTAGCGGTTTCCGCATCAAATTCACCTGTGCTTTGTCCTGCTTTTAAAATGGCATTTGTAATTTTTTTTGCTTCAAAAGGTTGCGTAGAACCATCGCGTTTTACTACTTTGAGTAAGATTTCATTGTTTTGCATAATTTTGACCTCTTTTTTAAGTTTGAAGGAGGCTAATACCCCTAAAAATAAGGGGAATTTAACACTGCTTCTTTTGTAGGTAAGTAAATTGTAGCATAACTTTTAGCAAAATGTAAAATTACGAGGGAAAATTGGGCTTGACAAAGCCTGGAATATTTATTTTTATCGTCGTGAAAAAACAACCTGTCCACAAGTTAGTACTTGTGGACAGGTTGTGTATAACTTAGCCAAATTTATGTAAAATTCAGCGTTTTTAGAGGAGTTTCCCTGCCAAATCAGCCAAGGCGCTCCTTTCAGTTTTGGTAAATGTTATGTGGCCGTAATTTTTTTGGCCTTTAAAACGTTCTACCAAATAAGTTAAACCGTTTGATTCCGTATCCAAGTAAGGGGTATCAATTTGATACGGGTCACCGGTTACCACCACCTTTGTACCTTCACCGGCACGGGATAAAATGGTCTTAATCTCATGCGGCGTAAGGTTTTGGGCATCATCAACAATCATGTATTGTTTAGGTAATGTGCGGCCGCGAATATGGGATACTGATGCAATTTCAAGTTTGCCGCTGCTGGTTAAATAACGCACTTCTTCTTCCCCTTCCTCCGGGTTTTTTCTGCCTGCAAGGAAACTTAAATTATCATAAATTGCACCCATCCAGGCATCAAGTTTTTCCTCCATAGTGCCTGGCAAAAAGCCAAGATCGCGCCCAACCGGAACAATCGGTCTGCAAACAAGGAGCCTTCTGTAATTTTCATCATCAAAAGTTCTTTTAAGACCTGTTGCCAAAGTAATTAAAGTTTTACCTGTTCCTGCTGATCCTACCAAAGTTACCAAATCAATTCTGTCATCAAGTAAAAGTTCCATGGCAAAACGTTGTTCTTTGTTTAAAGGTTTTATGCCCCATGCAACAGGTTCTTGGTTTGAAAGAGGTTTCAAAAATTTACCGTCAAGCGTGACACGCCCAACAGCAGATTTTTTGGAACCGTCATCACTTTTTAAAATCAAAAATTCATTTGGATAATAAGTGCCTGTTAAAGCGAGTTCTTTTTTGGCATAAAATTCATCAATTTTACTTGCAGGAACTTCAACTTCTTCGGAACCTAAATAAAGTTCATCATATTTGATTTTATCTGCATTATAATCTTGAGCCTCAACACCGATGGCTTCCGCTTTTATACGCAAATTGGTATCTTTGGAAACAATTATTACGGGTTTTTTTGTACTTTTATTTTTTTGTTCCCTAAAATAATAGTAAGCAACATTTAAAATTTCATTATCCGCTTTATCAAAAGAAATTTGCGAAGGCAGTTTGTTTTCCAAAGGGAATTCCACTTTAAGCACACCGCCATTATCAAGTTTAACGCCTTTACCGAGTTTCCCTTTCTGGCGCAAGGCATCAAGTTCCCTGGCAATCAAGCGGGCATTTTTACCTCTTTCATCGGAAGATGTTTTAAAATTATCAAGTTCCTCAATAACAACCATGGGAATAATGATTTCATTATCGCCAAAATGCTTTATGGCATTTGGATCATGCAAAAGAACATTTGTATCTAAGATATAATACTTTTTCATAGAGCCTCCACTAAATTTCACTTGCGTAAAACCTTAAACATATTGTAGCATATTAATATGGAAAGATACTTATGCATACATGGGCATTTCTACCAGCCCCCTCGCGAAAATCCTTGGTTAGACGAAATTGAAATACAGGAAACCGCACGCCCGCACAGAAATTGGAATGAGCGTATCAGCGCGGAATGTTACCGCGCCAATGCTTTTGCACGTATTTTAAACCCCCAAAAGCAAATTGTTGATATTGTAAACAATTACAGTAAAATAAGTTTTAACTTCGGTCCCACTTTGCTTTCCTGGCTTGAAAAATATGACCCTTTAACTTATAAAGCGCTTTTGGAAGCGGATAAAAAAAGTCAGGAACTTTTCGGAGGGCATGGAAGCGCCATAGCGCAAGTTTATAACCATATGATTTTACCCCTTGCAAACGATAATGATAAAGAAACACAAATAATTTGGGGTATCGCAGATTTTCAAAAGTAATTAACATTTTATCTCTCACAGAATCTAAGGCCTTTCTCAAAGGTGCACGCCAAAGTTGCTGCCAAGATCTTTGCATACCGGAATTACATCCGCAATTTGCACGCCACCGTTCAATCCCGTGGGCGCAACTCCAGGAAGTATT
>JAJJLH010002489.1:0-20130 GCA_023806865.1 Isotricha sp. YL-2021a | reverse complement strand
TTTCGATTATTTCGTATTTTTAAATATAACTAACTATATTTTAGAATTAATAGATTTGAAATGATATTTTATGAATATTAATAATTTATCATTAATTCATACAATTTAATTTAGTATTGTAAATTTAAATATTAATTCAAATTTTTATTAATCTTTTTTTTATGTAAATTTATATTTATTTATACTTGTTTTCTTTCAATCAAAAGAATATGACTAATATAAAAAGAGATTTATTTTCTTTATTAGAAAATAATTTTCTCATATAAATTTTTAACCATAATTGGTAAATTTTTATTACACATTTTTTTTATCAAAAAAAAAAAAATATTAATTTATGATCCGAATAAAAATAAACCCCTAACATATAAACAGCTATAAATAATTAATAAATTTAAATACAAAAAATGTATATCAGAAAAGAAAGTGATTCAATCATTTTCAATAAACAAAATTTTATATCATGTACAGATGGACTTATATCAACAAATACGAAATAATCGAAAAACTAGGAAAAGGAGGATATGGAAGGGTACTTCAAGTAAAAAATAAAACAACAGGTGAAATAAGAGCATGTAAACAATTACCAAAAAATAAAATTTCCAATTTACAAAAATTCAGAAAAGAAATATCAATTTTAAAAAAAGTAGACCATCCAAATATAGTTAAATTATACGAAGTATTCGAAGATGATAAATTTTTATTTTTAATAATGGAACAATGTAAAGGAGGAGAATTATTTGATCAAATAATAAATCATATTCAAAAAAAACAAATGTACAATGAAAAAGAAGCAGCTTTAATTTTTTATCAAATGATATCATCTATATCATATCTTCACAATAATAATATTTCACATAGAGATTTAAAACCAGAAAATATATTATATTATAATGCAGGAGAAGAAGAAAATAATCCAATTAAAATAATTGATTTTGGTTTAAGTACTTTTTATGATAAAAATGAAAATGAAAAAATGAATACTAAAGTAGGAACAGCATATTATGTTGCTCCTGAAGTTTTAAATGGAAATTATAATGAAAAATGTGATATTTGGTCAGCAGGTGTTATTTTATATATTTTATTATCTGGAGAACCACCATTTAACGGTCCTAATGATAATGTAATTTATCATAAAATTAAAAAAATGGAATTTGATTTTCCTAATGAAAAATGGAATAATATTTCTATTGAAGCAATTGATTTAATTAGAAAATGTATTTGCCCTGAAGAATATAGATTAAGTGCTAAAGAAGTTTTAAATCATCCTTGGTTTAAAATTATTGATAATAATTATTTTCCTTTTAATTATAATGTTGAAAATGTATTTAAATATACTGAATATGAAACTTTTAAAAAAATGATTTTAAATTTTATTGCTTTTAGATTAAATGATGATGAGGTTAAGGATTTAAAAAATCTTTTTTATTTCTTTGATTGTGATAAAGATGGGAGTATTAGTAGAAATGATTTAAGTGAAGGGTTTAAGAAATTAAATTATGATATTTGTGAAGAAAATATTAATTTTATTTTCAATTCTATTGATATTGATAATAATGGATTTATTGATTATACTGAATTTTTAGCTGCTTCAATTGATGAAAAATTATATTTGGATGATAAAAAATTGTTAGATGCTTATTTATTTTTTGATAAAAATAATACTGGGAAAATTACTAAAAATGATATTCAAAATTCTTTTCATATGGATGAAAATAAAATTGATAAATTATTTGTAGGAATAGATAAAAATAGAAATGAAAAAATTGGATATTATGAATTTTATGATATAATGGGATATTATTCTTATATTTCCTCTTGTTAATGTATATTTTTTTGAAATGTACAGTTTTTACCATAAATTAAAACTATTTATATAAATATGCAATTATATATTTAAATAAATTTAATAAATTATAATAATATAAATTTTAAAGATTTATATTTAAAAAATGAGCTTTAATACTTTAATATATATATTAAGAATTTTTTCAGATATTTCAACAAATATTTTTTCTAAGAGAATTATAAGTTTTACTGTTTTAGGAAAAAAATTTGTTCATACTTTATTAACTAATTTAATTATGTTTTTAGCATAATCAACTGGAATTATTACTTTTAATTTGTTATTTAAAGAAGAAGAAGAAGAAATATTCAAACTTCCAGAAAATGAAGGAAAAAAAAAATAAATGTATTTTATTTAATAATACCAGCTTTAATTGATTTAATTTCTTCATTCTTAGTTACTTTTGGAATGGATTTTCTTCCTGCAAGTATAAATAAAATGTTTTCTGGATTATCATTAATAATCACTTTTATTTTATCATTTTTTTTTAAAATAAACATTCCAAAAAAATTTTATAGAAGTATTTATTATTTTTATAGGATATATCATATTAGCAATAATTCAATATTTTGAAGAGGATTCATCAAAAGAATTTTCACATAAATATTTTGGATTTTTTTTTAATTACATCATCATAATATACAACATAATCTTTTTTTCTATTAATCATCCAGATAAATTTAAAACTGTCTCAACAAGAAAAAATGGATTTTTATATATATCATTAGGAAAACTTAAAAGTAATAAATTTATATGAATTATAAATTAATTAATTATTGGTTCATTGTTTTGTAATTTATTTTATTTTAATAGTCAAATTTAATAATTCTCTTTATAGAACAGCATATGTAATAATTTTAAAGAAGAGGAAAAAAAAGGTTATATTAATTTGGAAATTACAGAAAATCCAATTAAAGAAGGTAATATGATAGAGAATCAAAGAATTAATAATAATGTAAATAAAGATTTTGAAGTAATTAATCCAATTAAAATTTAAAATGAATGTAAATATTTTTGAATAATTTATTTTTTATGTTTTTGTTTTTATATTATTAATTATTATTTTATTTTTTGATTTTTAACAATAAAAAATTCAAAATCTATTTTATTTTGCTTTAATTAAATTATAAAATAAAAAATTAATCATCAAATCAAATAAAAAAACTTATACAAAATCAAAATAAAAAAACAAAAAAACTTTTTTCCTAAATAAAACTCAAAAATTAAAAAATTTAAAACATAAATCTAAATTTATTATAATTAAATGAATAAAAAAATAAAAAAATAAAAAATTTTAATCAAATATATAATATACCTGAAACTAATTTTATTCATCATAATAAATCCTTTTAATATTATGCATCTTATAATATTCTTCCTTTATAACCCCAGCCAATTCTTCAGCAGTTTTAAACTTATTATAATTAACTTTAATAACAGGAATAACTTGACTGATTTCTCCTAAAAATTCTTCATAAGCATTATACAATTTAGTAAGATACTCAACAGAAATTCCAGTTTCACATCCTCTAGCTCTTAATTTAATTCTCCTTAATGCTTCTTCAGGACAAACATCTAAATGAACAATAAGTGTAATTTCCTTCATAAAATTACTCATATTTTTAAATAAATTTAAATAAGTAAGATATTCCCTTTCTTCCATATTACCATCTTCATAAAGAACTTTTGCAAAAATTGAATCTTCATATAAAGTTCTATCTTGAATTCCTCCTGTTCCATTCCATAAAATTTGTTGATGTTGTCTAAATCTTACATTTAATAAATAAATTTGAAATGAAAATGAATATGTTTTCATATCTGCATAAAAATCAGTTAAATATTCATTTTCTACTATTGGTTCATAATAAACTGGGAGATTCATTACTTTTCCTAATGCTGTTGCTAATGTTGTTTTTCCTGCTCCTATTATTCCACTTATACCTATGAAAATGTCTTTTCTTAATAGAATGTTGTTTAAGGATATTATATCATATTTTGGAGAATTTTCTTCAGAGGATTTTGAGGTTTTTTCTGGAGTTTTTTCGGCGGGGTTTTGAGACATTTTAATTCTTTTTTTTTTTTTTTTTTTTGAGTTATTTATTTTAATTTAAAATAGAAAAAGCGGAAATTTATTTTTTTAGGCGGGGACAAAATTTTATATATTAATTTTTTTTTAATTTTTCTTTTATTTTATCTTTTTAATTTTTTGTTTTTGGTTTTCTAATTTAGATTTTAGATTATTTTGTGAATTTTTTGGTTTTTTTAATTGATAAGTTGCTTTTACTTGGTTTAATTATGTTCTTTTAATTATACTTTCTCTTTCCCTTTTATTTAGACATTAAAAAATAATTAAAAAAAATAATTAAATTAATTGAATAATTTTTCATTGAAAAAACTAAAGCAATAATAAATAAAAATTAATATAATATTTTTAAAAAATACTCTCCTTTAACAACAATCTTTCTTATTTTTAGTTTTCATTACTTTAGTATTTAATCTAACCCCTTGATATTCTTTATCTTTAGCAAAATTATATTTCTTCAAATAAATTTCAGTAGATTCAACAAACATTTGTTCAACATTAGTATTATTCTTAGCCGAAGTTTCAATATATGGTATTTTATATCTTTCAGAAATACCTTTAGCCTCTTCAAAAGTTACAACTCTTTTATCATTTAAATCAATTTTATTCCCAACTAAAAATATTAAAACATTTTCCTTTGCAAATTTATTAATTTCTCCTAACCATTTTTCAACATGTTCAAAAGATTGTCTTTCAGTAACATCAAAAACAATAACAATAGCATGTGCACCTCTATAATAAGAAGTAGTAATTGTTCTAAATCTTTCATGTCCTGCTGTATCCCAAATTTGAATTTTTATTCTTTGATTATTTAATATTATGTCTTTTGATTTAAAATCAACTCCAATTGAACTTACTAATGATGCGTTAAATTCATTTTGAGTATAACGAAGTATTATACTTGATTTTCCTACTCCTGAATCTCCTAATAGTAATATTTTAAATAATTGATCACTATATTTTTGTTATGTTATATTGTTTTTTATTTTACTAATCTTGTGATAGGTCCATGTTTGATTTTTAAATTAAAAAATAATAATTAATTGTGTTTTTTTTTATATATTTTTAAAATTTTGTTTTTAATGTTTTGGAATGTAAAAAGAATAAAAATTGATATATATAAATAAAAAAACAATTTGTTTAATTTTAAAGATTTAAATTTTAAATATATATAATAAAATAAATTTCATATTTTCAATAGTTATTAATTTAATTATTATTTAAAATTGGAAAAATTTTTTATATTATAATTTAAAAAAAATGTTTCTTTATTTAGGTACATCTTCAATTTATAGTCATGAATACTCAAGACAACTTCAACGTGCAATTGAAGAAGATGGAGATGATCATAGATTTAGTGATATACATACCCATTATTCATATAAAATAGATAAATTTTTAATGAGAACAGGAATTGATGAAATTTTAGAATTTATAAATTTTTTTTTAACATTTGGTCTATTTATTTTTTATATAATTAGCACTTATACTTATCCAGAAATAACTCAATATAAACATAGAGTTAATAAATCAATTGATTTAGTTGAAATTTTTGTTTGGGCTGTTTTAGTTTTTCATTTTGTTTTAAGATTTTATATTTCAAGTTCAAGACTTTTATTTCTATTTGATTTTATAAATTTAATAGATTTATCTTCATTAATTTTTATAATATTAGCAAAAACAAAATATTTATCATACAATACAAAATTTTTTTTTCGTCTTTTCAGGATAGTTCGAATGATATATTTAATTAAATTAGAATCAATTCTCCAAAAAAAATTCAATGAAACAGTAAGATACTCATACAAACTTTTAATATATTTCCTATCAATATTTTGCATATCAACAAGTTGTATATTAGAAATAGAAAATTATCGTTTTCGAAGAGATTATGGTGAATTTGCAACACAATCAGGAACACAAAGTACAAAAGCAAATGATGAATTATTTAGATTTCATGATATGACATATTTTGAATTAGTAACATTTACAACTATTGGTTATGGTGATGTTACACCAAAGGAAACATCAGCACGATTTATTGTAATAATAACAATTATATTAATTTTAATTGTTGTTCTTCCAATTTATTCTAAATTAAAAATTATTTTTGCTTTAACTAGCAAATATTCTAGATTAAGTTATCAGAAAAAATCACAAAAAATTAAACATATTTTAATTTTAGGTGATTGTGGTGTTGAATCATTCGAAGCTTTTTTAGAAGAATTATATAATGATGATCATGGTGATATTAATTATGATACTGTAATTTTACAATCATCACCAAATGAACAATTAATGAAATTAATAAAAAGTTTACCATATTTTAATAAAATATTTTATTTAGTTGGTAATTGTTTAGTTCATAAAGATTTAGAAAGATGTTCTGCTGATAGTTCAATTTGTGCTGTTATTTTAGCTAATAAATTAGCAAAAAATCCAAGACAAGAAGATTTTTCTAATATAATGAAAGCTTTTTCTTTTAGGAAATATTCTTGTATTAATGGAATGGGTGCAGATACTAGAATTTGTATTCAATTATTAAGACCTGAAACAAAGGAAATTTACTTTTCTTCACTTGCTAATTCAAATGATCCTAATAGTCAAGATCAAATTATTTGTGTTGAAGAAATTAAATTACAATTACTTGGTAAGAGTTGTTTATGTCAAGGAATAACTACTATAATTTCTGCTTTAATTACTTCTGATAAACCAGAATATAATCCTGATTATAAATTTACAGGAGGATTAAAATGGCTTAATGAATATTTATATGGTATTAGACTTGAAATTTATGTTGTTAAATTAAGAGCTGAATTAATTCATAATATGAAATTTATTGATGTTGTTAGATTAGTTTATGAAGTTGCTGGATTAATTGTTATTGGTATTGATGTTATTATTGATGATTATAAACCTTTTGTTTGCTTAAATCCTGCTAGTTATTTTTTAAGTCCTTTTGATAATTTAGTTTATATTTTAGCTGATTCTCAACCTAATGATAATGAATTAAATTCTTTAATTAAAGAACATTTAGAAAAAAATCAAAAAGGTATTGTCGAAAATAATATGGAAATGGTTAAATTATTAAGGTTAAAAAATCCTTTTTGGAATAATAAAACTAATAAAAATAATCTTTTTAATAATGAAAATTCACATGATTTCGATTCAAATGATGCTAATCAAATATTAAAAAAAAATAATAGAGTGCATCCTATATTAGGTAGAAATCCCCATAATTCAATATTAAAAAAAACATTATATAATATTACAAATCAAACTCAATCATCTCAATTTCAAAGCCAACAAAATCATAATGATGAAGACACAGAAAATTATAAAAAAAAATTAGAATCTTTCACAACAATAAAACACAATTTCTTCCATACAATATTACCAAGAACTCAGCATGAAGCAGAAACATTTTCTCCAGATATATTAGATAGACATATAATAGTATGTGGAATAGGATTAAATTTAAAAAATTTATTAATGCCACTTCGTGCATCTTCAATGAAAAATCAACAATATCCAATATTAATAATAGATAAAAATGAACACATCCCATCAGAAATATGGAAAGAAATTCAATATTATCCAGATATATATTTCATGCAAGGAAATCCTATTAAAAGTAAAGATTTACATAAAGCAGGAATTAAAAAAGCAAGAGCAGTTATAATATTATCAAAACCAACAACAGATGTTGATCAAGTTGATATGGTTGATGCAGATACAATTTTTATATATAAAGCTATAAAAAATGAAACAAAAAATGCATTAATAATAGCAGAATTAGTTTCAGTTTCTGCAATATCATTTATAAATTCATCAAATGATGATTCTTATGTTAGAAAACAAGGTTATTGGTTAAGTCAACCTTTTGCTTTAGGAGAAATTTATATCAGTTCTATGTTAGATACATTAATTTGTCAAGCTTTTTATAATCCTTATATTACTGATATTTTACAACAATTAATTATGGGAAGTGCAGGAAGTAATTTTGCACCTGGTTTAAGGAAAAAAATGCAAGAAAAAAAAATTACTCAAAGTACACTTTATTTACTTAATATTAATGATGAATTAGGTAGATTAGGAAATAGAGATTTTCCTAAAAAAGTACAATTTAAAGAATTATTCAAATTTTTTTCTAAAAATAATATGGTTCCTATTGGAATTAATAGAAATTCAGCTAGATTAAGTACTTTGAAAAATAATAAAAATGATAAAAGATATGTTTATTTATGTCCTAAAAATGATGATTTAATTGATATTGATCATGATAAAATTTATATTTTAGCAGGTGAAGATTATTATTCTTTAAATAAAATGAATGATCCTTATAAAATGAAAAATAATGCTTTTTATCAATTTAATAAAACTAGTAAATTAATTGATAAAAGTAATGAATTAGTTTTAGATTTGGCACAAGGAATGAAAAATTTAATTGATAAAAATTCAAAAGTTTTTTCGGAAGCTTATTCAGTTAAAAAAGTTGTCAGTGGAATTAGATGTTCTATTAGGAATGAACTTGCAGATATGCATGATAAATTAGTTACTAGTAAATATATTAATGATGATGGTATAAATGAAGAAAATATTATTGAACTTAATAATTCAAATACAAGTGAAGATGAGTTTTCAAAAAAAAAACAATAATGTAAATTTTGATTATTTATTTTTTATCTATTTTAATATATTATGTAAATATATAGATGAGAAAGAATATTTAAATAATATTTAATAAAATAATAAATCTTTTATTTTACATAAATTAATAATATTCATTTTTAATTTATTTTAATTTTCTTAATAAAAATTTAATATAATTTATAAAAAAATTTTAAAATATTTATTAATAAAATATTAATTAACTTTCCATTTAAAAATATTAAAACAAAATATAGAAAAAAACTGATTAAATTTCATCAAAATATTCTGTATAAGGACCATTTAACTTATCTTGTATATTTTTAGGTAAAGAACTTTTAATTCCATTCCATTCAAGGACACCAATCATAAATAAAACAAAGCATTTAACAATAATACCAATCCAAGATAAAACTAAAACTAAAATATGACTTCCTTTCTCAGGATCATTTTCAATAGAATTCCATTTACTTCCCCAAAATAAACACCAAATAATATCAATTAGTAAACTAAATAATAAAATATAAAATGAAGATAATTTTTCTATTGCTTGACTTTCTTTTGTAATTTCCATAAAATTCCATACATAAAGCATATATAAATATATTATAAAATTAAAATCTGATCTACATATTGTATTAATTCCTCCTATTGTTGCTCCTATTATCATTAAATAATGAATTTTATTTGAATGTGTTGTTATTAAGTTTTTTGCTTTTTCCATTATTAAATTTTTTTAAATTATAAATTAAAAAATAAATTATTTATATTTATTGGTATGTTGTTTTAAAATTAAATTTGAAATTATTTTGTTTTAATTAATAATTATTCTGAAAATAATTTTTTTCTTTTTTTATTTTTGGCTTTTTTATCTTTTAAATTATATGATGTTTTAATATAATAATTTTTTTTTATTGGATGATCATATATTTCATATTCAATAGATCTATATAATAATTTGAAAAAGTAATTTCCAAAAGGAAATGAATTACCAATTGAAATTAATAATATTGATATCATTAATAATTTCCAAAAATTAAAAAAAATTTTTATAGGCATATCTATATCAACTTTTAAGAAAAAAATTGAATAAATAATAAAAAATAAAATTATTCCATATCCTATTAGTAGAAAAATAAAAGATAAAACTGAAATTATCAATACAAATACAGAGAATTTATAATTTTTTCTTGAATATAATGTTTTATTTATTAATTTATTAATTGTTTCAATGTAACCATAAATCATAAAAGAAATTATTAAAATAATTAAAGGAATAAATTCTAAAGAAATTAATTTGTAATCTTTTTCAAAATATATTCTTTGATTTGATTTAAATAAAGTATTATTATTTTTTGAATCATTAATAGGAAAAAAAATAAAATAAAAACATTCAAATAAACCACAAATAATAATACATAAATTTAACCATAAATATTTAATTTTAAAAATAATTAATCTAAGGAAAAGATACGATAATAAGTAAATAAAAGGATAAAAAAAAGGATTAAAAATTCCTCTAAAATCATCAAAAGATTGTTCATATTCAAAATATTCCATTTTTTGATGAATATACATTCCTTTTGAATCTTTTTCAGTATTCCAAAAAGAAAAAATAAATAAATATCTTAAAATATACGAACCCTTATCAAATATTTTTGAACTTTTAGAATTTTGTTCTATTGTTTCTTTAATTAAACATATATCAGAATAAAATGATTCAATAGAATAAAAAAAAAAAAGACTAAAAATTATAATAAAAAATAAATTTATTAGTCTTAAAATATACTTTAATTCCCAAGGTCTAAAAAAAAAACCATAAGTTTTAAATGAATCTCCAATTTTAAAAACAATTAAAAGAATTACAATTGCACCTGTTAATGATAAAGTAATAAAATAACCTATAATTATAAATCTACTTGAGCCTTCTAAATTTTTTTTATTATAAAATAAATATAAAAATAATATATATGGTAATGTTAAAAATATAAATCCAAAAAGAAATTTTATTAATATATAAAAATTAAAGTATTTGTTTAAAAATTGAATTTGTAATTTTAAAGTTTTATTTATATTATGGTTCTCATTATTTTTTAATCTTAATTGTTCTTGTAAATTATTATAAAACAAATTGTCTTCATTATATTTTTTTTCCATAAATAAATAAAATAATATTTAAAATTAATATTTTTAATATATATGGAATGTATGTCAAATAAGAAGTATATTAAAGTGCAAATTTCTCCTAATGAAAAAACTATTTCAGAAAAAGGAATTAATAATATTCATGATTTTGAAAAGAAATTATTAAAAGTTTCAAAAAAAAATATAAATATCTAATTATAAATAATCTTTTGACTCATTTAATCAATTGAAAAATTCTAATTATTCAATTTATACTAATATTACTAATTAAAAATATATGATAATTATTTTCCTATTTAATATTAAATGTATAATAGTTATATTATGAAAGTGAGGTAACCCAACCCTACATTTAACAGAATTAAAAAGTTTAATTTTTATTAAAATTAAATTGTAATTTATAAAAGTTTAATATTTAAAAAATTAAAGTAATTATAAATTATATTTTAATTTTTTATATTTATTCATATAGAAAAAATTGAAAAAATAATATTAATATTTTTATATATTAAATTTCTTATTAATTTTTTCAATATTTTCCTCACTTTCAACATTAGTTAACAATTCTAATAAAACATCTTTTGGAATTATTCTTAACATTCTTTTGGATTTATTGATATCATTATTTCTATTATAAAATTCAGGTATCATATAAAAAAAAATAAAAAAAAAAGCAATAATAATATATGAAAGTTCAAAATATTTAATTACTTTTTTATAATATGAAAATAAGGCAATAATATCTTCTTTTAATGCATTTGTTAAAGTATTAATTGAAAAATTATATATATATTGATATAAAATTATAAATTCATTCATTTCATCATAATTTAAAATGTTAAATGGATTATGCTTTTTATAATCTTTCAAAGTTTCTGGATCTTTTGGTAAAAAAGAATAATAAATTTCATTTCCATATAATAATTCATTATAAATATATCCCTTTAATAAACTATAAGTCATCAAAAAGGTTATTTCATTTGCAAAATTAAATATTGAATGAATTATATAATCTGAAACTGCATGCATACCATAATTTGAAACATTATTTGCAAAATTATTACATGATTTATTTAATCCAAATGAAATAGAATAATTATAATAATATTCACATAAACTATCATCTTTTAATTTTTTAAATAATTTATATGATTTTTTAGGTAAACCATATTTATTAAAATTTTTGGACATTTCTTCAATAATTTCTCCATTTTTTAAAAATAATTCAGATAAATCAATAGTTAATATATTTATTTTATTTGAAATTATTTCATTAGTAAAAGCATAATATTGATAAACAGCAGCAATTTTCACTGAATTAATATATTTTGAAAAAGTAATTTTATGAGTTAATATAAGATTATAAATTTCCATATAATTTTTTATTTTAGTATATTCAATATTTAAATATAAAAATAGACGAATCATTAGAAAAGACAATAAAAAAATTATAATTATATCAAATCCAATTTCTTTTTTCAAACTTTTTTTATCATAAATATATACTTTTGAATATGTTTTCTTCACATTTTTTTTTTGTCTTAAATAATAAATTTGATAATACATTTCTTCATTTAATCTTGAATCAAAATCCATTAAAGAATCACTCTCAGATTCTGAATAAGATGAATCTTTTGAAAAATTAATTTTTGGGGTTGAAACAATATTTTTTACATTATTTTTTAATTCAATATTTATATTTACAAATTTTTCACATCTTTTAATTGCTTCTTTTATTGGCTCATCTTCAATTCTAAAAAAATATTTAAAATATTTTTCTTTTTCTTTAATAGCATTAATAAACAATTTTATTCTAATTAAAAATAATATACATAATAAAATGAGAAACATAAACCATCTTGTCCAAAGAGAAATATTACTTTTTTTTTTTTGATTATTATATTCATCATTATAAATTTCAATATATGATGTAATATTATTTCCTACTAGAATATCAGTATTATATAAAATAAAATAATAATTAATATTCAGAAAAGTAAGATTTTCCAAATCAGCAGTGGCTAATTGATAAACAGAATATGAATATTCTCTAATTAAATTCATTATTGATGTATCTAATTCAATTATTTTTAAAGAAGATGATATAAAATATGATTTAATAACATAAGAATTTATTTTTTTTTTTGAAGATGGGGATATATATATATCATCTGTATTTAATAAATAAGATAAATCTGTTAATTCATTATTAATATAAAGTAATGAATATCTACATACTGTTATATATAATTCTCTAGAAATATCGAAATTAGTATAACCTTCATGTTTTAGTAAAACAATTTGAAAAGAAAATGCAAATGCTTGATATATATTTTCCGTTAAATCACTTAGATATTGTTTTATTTTTGTTAATGACAATAAATTTTTTCTTGTTGTTTGACTGAAAGAAAAAAGGGATGAAGAAAAAGAAAATATTATAAAAATAAAAATTAAATTCCAAAGTATTGCTATTAAAATTGAATTGTTTATTAATTTTGAAGAAATTCTTTCATTTATATATTCTAAATTTTTATTTAAATTTCTTTTATTCATTTTTGATATTTCTGGTATGATTAATCTTTTTCCAATTTGAATTTTTTGTTCTTTAGTAAATACACCTTTTGTTTTAAACATTTTTTCATTTGAATGTCTTAAAAAAATTGATTTTTTTGATTCTCCTCTTAAAACATCTTCAAATTTTCCAATTTTATATATCAAATTAACCTCTTCAATAATATTTTTAGAAAAATTATATATTGAAAAATAAATTTTATTAAGATCAACTTTATAACATTTTGAAAGTAATTTATCAATATTTAAAATATCTTCAGAAAAACTATTATCTTCAATTTCATTAATTTTTTTTTTATTTGAATGTTCTGAAGAAAAAGAATTAGAATCTCCAGATTGAGTATAAGAACTATAAGTATCTGAATTAGAATATGAATTATTCTCTGGATCTTTATTTGAATAATCAGAAGATGAAGAATTAACTTCATAACTTCTAATATTTGAAGGAGATTTAATAGTATATTTTCTATTAAAAAAATCACCAATATTTTCTTTTTTATCATGATCTGTATTTTTACTTTGAAATAAATATTTTGCATTTTCTAAATCAATATCAATAATATTTCCTTGAGGAATATAATTTTTATTTATTCTTGGAAATTCATTTGAATTTTCATTTTGATGAATATCTAATTCATTTATTGTTGATGATAATGCTCTTAATACTTGTCTTTTTGTAATTTCTGTTTCTTGAGTTTCAAATAAGTTTCTATGACAAAAATGAAATAAATATGCAACTGTAGTTTTACCAAATTTTAATTCTTCACATGTTACTATATATTTTTTCTCATTTTTCCATGTAATTTCATTTTTTTTTCCTTCTAAATAAAATTTTTTTAAAATTTTAATTTTTAATTGATTTATATTTCTATTATTATTTTTACTCACTTTCCTTAATATTATTTCTTTAAATTCTTTAATCCATTGTGTAATATCTATTGAATTACCCATTGATTTTGTTGACATATCTAATATTTGAAGAGAATTTGAAGAAAAACTTTGAATAATTAAAAATTCATTTGTGAGAATATGACAATAATTTATAATAAAATTTTGATTTCTTAATTCAGTTTCAAAATTAATTCTACCAAATAATAAAAGATTATAATCTTCATCATATATTGGACCAACATCAATTGGAACTGGTACAATATATTTTGAACTTGATTTCATGAAAAATAAATGATTTTTTAATAAATTATCAGTATCATAATAAATTTGATTTTTTTTTAATTTTTTTTTTAAATAATTTTCATGTTTATCAGCTAAAAAATCAGGTAATAATAATTTCATATTTTTATTTTTTAATTCTTCTAAACTATATCCTAATAAATTACAAACTCCAAGTGATATTTTTAAAATTGTTCCAAAATTATCATATTTTCCTGAAATAATCATAAATTGATTATCAGATGAAGATACTAATGAATTTATTTCAAATAAATTACTATTATTAAAATCATCAGACATTTCATTTATATTTAAAAAATATTTATTTGATAATTCAGGATCATTTAAAATATCTCTTATATAATAACCATATAATAAAAATATATTTGCATATTCAAATTTTAAATTTATAAATAAATTAATTTTTTGTTCTATTGCAGAGGATAAAATATAAATTTCTTCACCTAATTCATTTAATTTATTTATATCTTCATTTTCAGAACTATTTAAAATTAAATTCCAAAATTTTATATAAATAATTGAAACATTTGATATTAAATCTATTAATTTATTACATTGATATTTTAAAGATATTTTTGTTTCATCAAACCCATAATCAAAACTTTTTTCTTCAATTTTTCTCATTAATCGATATACAAAAAATTCTTGTGAAAAATTTAAATTAAATGAATATGAGAATAATTCAGATAAAATAATATAACTTTTATCAAATCTTTTTAAATAATCACCTAAAAAAATTGAATAAGTAATTTTTAATATTACACTTTGTGGAAATCTATTTAAGAAATATTTAAAAGTTGAATCAAAATATTTCAGAATTAAAAAATCTTTTTGTTGGGCAGTTATATCTGTTTTATAATGTATTATGTTATTTTTTTGTAAAAATTCATATTTTGAAAAAAAAAAACTAAATAAATCAAAAAGATTTTCTCTATCTGTTGCAATATTATCAAAAGTTAATAACATTAATCTTAATTGATTAAATATTTCTAAATCATTTTTAAAAGATAAATTATCAAATGATATTTTCATATTTTGTTTTTTTTCAAAAAATAAATATAATGTTAATAATATAAACAATAATACAAAAATACAATCTAATCCTTTTATATTTTTTTTTTTAAATAATACACCTAAAAAAAGTAAGAAAGATGCAAAACAATTAATTAAAGATAAGTAAAAAAAAAAAATCCCATTTAAATTTTTTTGATTTTGATAAATATGTTCAATGAAAAAGCAACATGTGTTATATAAACTTGTAACAAAGAGAATTCCAAAATAAATATCTCCTAAATTATATTTTAATTTTATAAAAAATAACGTAACAATAAGAGTTCGAACAATATAAAAATGTAAACATCCATTTTTAATTACAAATTTACTAAGAGAACATGAAATATTTTCATTTTTTGAAAAACCAAAAGAGATAAAATCTAAACATATAAAAAAAAGAATAATAAAAAAAAATATCGATAAAAAAAAATAAATATAATGTTTAGTACTCCAACAAAAATTATCATCAGAAAAAAAACTATAACTTTTATCACAAAATATATAAGATAACATAGTAGATATAAAAGGTAAATAAAATAAATTATAAATTATTACCATCATATTTGAAAGAATACAAGTTTCAAGTTTTCTATTTTTAAATTGTTTTTTTTTATATGAATGAATAAATAATATAATAAATAATAAAAAAAAAATACCAATTGTAAAAAAAGTAATAATTGTAAAGAAAAGAAAAAAATTAGGATTATAAAAACCATAACTATAAAAAGAAAGATATTCAACAAATTCTGCTATTAAATATTCAAATTTAGAATTACCCCAATATTTTTGAAACTATCAATTTTATTTTTATTTTTATTCTTACTAATGATGAAAATGAAAATGCATTAAATTGTAAAATTTGAATAACTCCTAATATTAATTCTACTTTTAGAGGAGGATTATTTTTGTAAAATAAACTATACATTAAATTATAATTTGCAAATTTTAATTTTTCTAAATAATTTTGTTCATTATTCATTTTATTTTTTTATTGTTTATATTAAAAAATTTTGAATTGTATTATTTTATTTAAAAATTTTATTATTTCAATTAATTTAAATTTAAAGTTGTTTATTTAGTAGAATTTACTGATAAATATTTTTTAAGACATGAAAAACTACAAAAATTTTTATCAAATTTTCTAAAAATATCAGGATCTTCTTCTTCCATTTCTTTTCCACAATTTTCACATTTTATCATTTTAATTTTTTTTTTATATTTTTCTAATTCTTTCCAATATTCTAAAATATTAAGTAAATTTAGATAAAAAATAGAATTAATTTCTTCTTGATTTAAATTATTTGTTATAATATCAAAATAATTTTCAAATAAATTAATATAACCAAATCCTCCAAAATATTTTAATTGAATTTTGAAATTTATATTATTTGATAACATAATATTTGAAATATATTTTTTATTTTCTAATAAAAATGAATTTATAAATTTGGCTTTTATTTTATTAAAATATAAATCAATTTTTTCTTCACTTTTATTTTTCAAAACATCACAATCATATATTGATAAAATTAAACTATAATCATTCTCAACTATATCTTTACATAATTTTTTAATATTTTCTAATTGATTTTCATCATTATCACTTATTGATATTGAAAAAATAATTTTTTTTTTATTCACAATTTTTTTATTTTTAATCCAAGCTAAAAAATTGTTAGTTTCAAACAATTTTTGTTTACCATTTAATTTAAAAAAAATAGGAATATCATATTTATTAACTATATCATTTAAAACCATATCATAAACTTTTTCTTCATATTCATTAAAAGGAAATTTTTCTTTAATTATTTCTTCTCCAATAAATGAAGGAACTAAATTATCAAATCCATAAACAATTTCATATTGAATATCATTAGAATATTTTTTTAAATCTCTAATTTTTTCAATATCAATTGAATAACCAAAACAAATTTGAATATTTGATAAATTACTAATTTCTTTTAATTTTTCTTTGTTTTGACCATTAGTAACATTTGTAACATCACATATTAAATTTGTATTAAATTGTTTTAAATAATTTAATTCATTTGATGCTAATGCAACATCGGCATCTAAATATAAATTTTGAAAAATTGAAAATGGATGTGATATTATATTTGAATAATTTGATAATGTTATATTTTCTTTTGGTTCAATATTAGGAATTTGATTTAAATAATTACATAAATTTTGGATTATATGTTCAAATGGTAATGTTGTTATTTTTGGAAAATTTTTTTTTGAGATTGAATTATTTTCTTTTATTTTTTTTAAAATTTCCTCTTTTGTTATTTTACCTGTTATTGTTCTAATATATTTTTGTTTTTCTTCTGACATAAATAAATAAATAAAAACTATTTAAATATTATTTAAAAAAAAATAATACAATTGATATATTATTATACTTATTTATATTAATATATATTGCTTTTATTTTATACTTTTTCTTCAATTAATTCAAAATTTTTTTCTTTTTTCCCTAATTTAGATTTCATTTTTTCATCAATATCAAAATTAATTTTAAGATTATGAATTGCTTTTTTTTTATTAATTTCAGTGAAATTGATAATTTCTTCTATATGATGTAATGCTACTTTGTTCTTTTTTTTTTCATATTTTATAATAATAAGATTGATAAATGGGATTAAACAAAGTAAAATACTAAAAAATAAATTTATCAATTTTCCTTCATATACTTCTTTTTTCTTTAAAAAAAGAAATAATTCTAAAAAAAAATATAAAACAATTATAATATGAAAAATTAATATTATAAAATGATCCATTAAATATGATGATAATATACAATTATTTATAAAAAAATATCCTATAATAAAGATAGTACATAATACTTCAGAAAAAAAAATAAAATGCTTTTTTTTGTCATGAATTTTAATTTCAATTACTGAGATTTTTAATATATTTATTATATTAAATAAAAATAAAATTAAACTCAAAATAAATATGAAAATATTAAAACATTTTTTAAAAGAATTTGTACATAAACTTTCAAAAAAAATAAAACATTTATTATTTTTAGAAAAATTTGATAAAGTTGATATTGAAGATATTTTATCTAAAGTATTATTATTATTTATTCCATTATTTTCATTGACTTTTTTTTCTTCATTATTTTTTAGACTAGGTATATCTGTTTGATTTAATTCTACATTATTTCTATCACTATTTAAGTTTATTATAATTTTATTTTCAAAATCTTTTATTTTATTAGCTGTTAAATTGTCTGTAATATCTATAATTGATGATTGTTCTTTATTGAATTCTTTTTTCCCCTTATTTGAATTCATTATTATTTTTTATTATATCAATAATTAAATAAGGAAAATTTATAATTTTTAAATTGATTTTTTAATTTAGAAAAATTACATATATATTATAATAAAAATAATTTATTATTTTATTTCTTCTTATTGAACTATAAAAAATAATATAAATATTTATCATTAATTTTTCTTTATAATATTTAAAATGTTAATATAATTAATAATTATATAATTTCTAACATCTACCATTTAACTTTTTTATTATTTTAAAAATTAAATCAATAAAATTTTTTTCTTATAAACATAATTATTATTACAAAATTTTATATAAATCAAAAAATAAAAATTTCATAATTATTGAATTGGAAAATTAAATAACCCATTATTTATGTTAAATATTCTACAATTTTTATCTTGTTCGATATCATCATTTTTTTCAATATGATTATTATTATTATTATTATTATTAATCCCATTACTATTATAAAAATTTTGATAATTATCAACATGAAAATTATTATTTAAGCCAGAATTATTAGAAGGTAATGAAAAATTTAAAAAATTTTGATTTATATTATAGGGGTTAAAATTTCCATTATAATTATTCCCTAATTTTCCCATATTTATATATAAATCATTTTTCATTGCCTCTAATATATTATTATCCCTTGTTCTTAAATCTCTCTTTCCATGGGCAAAGGTACATAATTTTCCAAATTTACAAGAATGATTTTTTTCCCAATATTTACATTTGACAATTTTATAATTTTGCAATACTATTCCTTCTTTTTCTTTACCTTGTTTTTTATTTGGATGTCTTAATTCTGCAAGTCCATGTGCAAATTTACATTGATTTCCAAGGATACATCCGCCTGGATTATTGAAATGTTTACAAAGAATTGTTTTATATTTTTCTGGATTTTGAGTTTTAGTCTATGGAAATGTTAATTTTTTTATTTTACATTGTTTAAATTTTGATAACTCATTTATTTTTAGACTTTAAAAAAATAAAGCAAAAAAACTTGAAAAAATATTATATTTATGTGCTAAATTTATAAATTAATAAATTAAATAAAATAATTTTTGTTTAGAATTAATGATAAAATAAAAAATATTAGATTATCAAAAGACCATCATTAATATCTATATATTTTATACTTATTTTTATTTTAATTTTAATTTAAATTAAAAATCATTATTTGAATAAATATTTTAAAGAAATTTATAATTTTCTAATCAAATAATTATATATTAAAATATTGATATTTTTATATTTTATAAAATTCAGCAAAATATTTTTTGAAAATATTTAT
>JAJJLH010002488.1:0-20169 GCA_023806865.1 Isotricha sp. YL-2021a | reverse complement strand
CCCCATAAAAAAATAAAAAAAAAATATTTAGAATATAAAATATAAAAATAATAAAAAATCATTTAGAAAATATTATTTTAAATAAATATTAAAAATAAAAATCTTTTTTGTTTAATAATAGATTTTTTATATCATTTTAAATTAATTATTAAATTAAAAATATAAATATAAAAAAACAATATTTTAATAAATTGAAAAAACAATAATCTAAAATACCATAAATCCTTTATAAAGAAAAATCCACAAAAATATCCATACACCATTGATTTTTTTCTATATTTTTTTGTTCTATTTCAGAAATGGAAATTTCATAAAAACATAAGATTTAATTTCAATAATGAAAAAAAAGGTTTAAAATTAAATAAAAGAAAATAAAATTGTAGATATTAATGAAGAAGTTTTAAGATTGACAATTTTTTATTTAATTAATTTAAATAAATGAAGATGTTCTTCAAATAATGAAAAGATTTGAGCTTCTTATTGAAGAAAAAAGAGAACATTTTTTATAATATTATTGAAAATCATTTAATTTATATGATTTATTAAAATTTAAAATAATTTGATTTTATAAATGAAAAAATATAAATAAAAGAAATTAGAGTATTGAAATAATAATTTGATTTAATAATATTTTTTTTATTTCATTATTATTTAATTCATTTAAATTGAACTGGTAAAACTTTTTTTTCTTTGAAAGGGAATTTTTTATCAAATTCATCAATTTCTTCATTAGAAAAATCAAATTTAATATCTTTTGGTAAAATAAACAAACCTTTTTTAATTGAATTTAAAAAACCATTTTTTAATTCATAACACATAAAATCATCAGATTTTTTTCCTTCTTCATTATTAATATTATATTTATAACAAGGTTCAAACCCAAATTTTGGATAATATTTAGAAGAACCATAAATAATAATACAAGGATAATTAGTATTTTTTTTGATTATATCAATTGAACTTTTTATTAATAATTTCCCAATTCCTTTTTTTTGATAATTTGGTATAACAAATAAAGGACCAAATGATAATATTTTAATTTTATTTCCTTTATCATCTTCAATTTCAGATTCTAAATAAAAAATTCCTCCTATTATTTTATTATTGTAAACTGCGATTAATGATAAATTTGGTAAATATGATTTTTTATCTCTTAATTCATGTAAAAATAAATGTTCTTCACATCCTGGCATATATTTATTCCAAAATGCTTCTCTTACTAAATTTTCTGTTTCTAAATAATCTTCTTTTGTTTCTTTTCTTAATATTAATTCTGATAATGAAAACATATTTTTATATATAGCATTATATTAATTTTAAATTAATGAATTGTATTATATTATAAAAAAAATTTTTTTTTATTTATAAATTAACATTTCATAATCTGAATTATATTTTGGTATTTCTTTTTTTACTTTGGTTTTTTTTTTAAATAATCTGAAAGGAGCTTCTGTTTTTCTTGATTGAATTATTACTTTATTAAATCTATTTTCTGATTTTTCTTTATTTTCATTTCTTATTGTTTCTAATTTTCTTTTTTGTTCTAATTGTTTCATTTCTTTATTTTGTTCTTTTCTTTGTTCTATTATTTCAATAAATAATTTGGGATCATGTAATTCAATTTTTTCTAAATTCATTATAAAATTATTTATTGTTGTTTCTTCTTTTCTAATTTTTTTAATACAATCTTTTATTAAATCCATATGATGTGGAAAACCAAAATTATTATTTTTATTATTGAAATGATTATTACTATAAATATATTTAAAATTATTACCATTTTCGTGTTTTAAAATTGTAGAATAAATTTCTTTAATTAATTCTAAATACATATCACAATGTTTATCATTATAATGAATTTTATTTACTTCTATTAATTCATTATTATAAATTTCTTTTAATGAATCATATTCATTTTCATGAATTTCTAATCTATTTTTCATATCTTTAATAATATTAGTTATATCATCATTCATAATTTTTTCTTCTTTTTGAATTTCTTCAATTAATTTTAAAAGTCTAATTATTCTATCTTCAATTTCAATAAATTTAAATTCCATCATATTTGAGTCATTTAAAATTTCATTTAATTCTTTTTCTTCTTCTTTATTTCTTTCTATACAAAATTTATAATTACATAATGTTTTAAATGTTAATTTATCAAAATCAAATTGTTCATTATTTGAATGAATTAAATGTAAAGAATCTTTTTCTAATATAGGAATATCAAATTTACCTTCATCTTTTTTTGTAAGTTCAGTTATGAATTTACAACAAACTCTTAATTCTTCTAAATTAATCAAAATTTTTTCTATTTCATCATCTATTGTTTTTTGAGTATATTTTTGTTGATATTCTTCTCTCAATAAATCTCTAAATAATTTTCCTATTTCTCCATAAGATTTTTCAATTTGTTTATATGCAATATTTTGATTTTGAATATAATTTATAAAATTTTCATTATTTTCCTTATAATTAGATGTATTATCTTCAATTTTTTTATCATTTGATTCTATTTTATAATTTAGTTTTTCACTTTCTTTATTTAAATATTTAATAAGATAATTATTAATCCCAATATGTTTACTTTCAAATAAAAATTTATTTAAAGAACCATCTTTATCAATTAATTTATTTGCTCTTTTTTTTTTATAATCTAAAATTTGTCTTCTTGAATCAAATATATATTTACATTTATCTTTATCAAAGCCTATTCTAAATTTATTTTTCATAAAAGGATCTTTTGAATTATATGTTTCATTCACATATTGTTTAATTTCTTTTATTGTTTTTAATACATTAAATTTTTCTAAATCATATGATGAATTATATAATCTATTATTAATATATTCTTTTCTTTTTATTGATAATGGTGATTTTGAAAGTGTTTTTGATGTTGAATTATTAGAATTGTTTAATGTATTAAATTCATTTCTACTTGTTTGACATTTTCCTTGTTCTGTTAAATATAATGTTTCTGCTTCTTTCATTAAATTATTAAAATTTGATAATGGTTCTAATAAAATTTTCCTATATTTTTTTATTTTATGTGACATTCCCTTTTAAAAAAATTTTTTATTTGTTTTTAATTTTTTTAAGTTTTATTATTTTTTTATAAATTATTAATTATATTATTATTTCTATTTTACTTTATGGAAGCCCCAAAACCAAAATTAAATAAACTTGAATATGATATTTCAATAGAAGATGATATTTATAAAATTCAATTATCGAATTTAGAAAATTCAATACTTATTTCATGTTATGAAGAAAAATCAATTCCAAAAATAACATATGAACAATCATTTACATTAGAACAACTTCAAAATGAGCATAAATTTTTCAAAATGTATGATACAATAGAAGAAAGTATTCCAGATATAACAACAATATTTGAAGAAAAAAAAATTAAGATAGAAACAGGAACAAATTACTTAAATCTCATATTAATTCTCCCAGTAAAATTAAAAGATGAATTATTATTAAAACTTCCTCAAGTTGAAATAAATGAACAACAATTAATTTCAAATTTATTATCAGTTGTTAAATCCTTAAGTAAAAAAGTAGATCATTTAACACAAGAATTAAATTTAATAAAAAGAATACCAACAATTCAAAATTTATTAAAAAGAATTTCAAATACTTTAATTGGTGATATAATAACAAAAAAAGATGAAGAAGAATGGTTAATTGAAGAAATATTAAAAGATTTAAATTATGAAAAAGATAAAAAACCAAATATAATTCTTATATATAAAGCAACACAAGATGGTGATAATTTAACTGATTTTCATAAATGTTGTGACAATTGTAATAATACTTTAATTTTAATAAAAAGCCAAAATGGAAATATTTTTGGAGGGTTTACAACACAATATTGGAATAATATTATTCAAATTAAAAGTAATAGTATAAAAGAAAAAAATGATGATAAAGCATTTTTATTCAATTTAAATAATAAGAATATTTATAAAAGTAAAACTGGAAAAGGGATTTGTACAAATTCATCTCATCTAATTATTTTTGGTTCAATTAATAATTATGAATTATATGTACAAAAAAATTGCTTGTCAAGTGGAGGATATTGTCAAACTGGTTCTACTTTTTCTAGTAATGTTTATGTTGCTGGAAATAGTAATTTTAGTGTTTCTGAATTAGAAATTTATCAAATTATTTAAAATAGTTTATCATTATAATATTCAATATTTTCAAAACTAAATATTTGTTTTATTTTATTATCATCAAGTAAATTATGCAATGTTTTAGTTACAATATATTTTAAATGTTTCAAATCAAAATTAGTATATTGATGAATATATTTTTTATTATTTCTCATATCTAATAATCTTAATTGTATATAACTTTCTTCATTTTTGTTATTTATTTCTATTGGAAATGATGTAAAAGAAAATGAATTAAGTGAAACTTTTAAAAATTTTTTTCTTTCTTTTAATAAATTTTGTGATGTTGTAATTAATTGAAAAATAAAATATAAAAAATCAATAAAAAATTTACCAATTTTTTTCAATTTTGAATCATTTTTATTCATATATAATAAATCTTTTTCTTTATAATCTTTTAAATTATTTAAATTTTCTTTAAAAATTAAATTATCATTATCAACTTTAACATATTCATTAAATAATTTTATTTCCCCTATTTGTATTAAAAATAAATACATAAAATATAAAATTAAAGAATCATCAAATAACTTCAATTCATTTTCTTTATTACTATCCATTGATATTTCATAATTTATTGCCCAAATTTTAATAACAATAAATAAATTAATATTAATAGGATCATTAAATAAAATTTTTCCTAATAGTTCACATATTTCAACATATCCTTTATCATTTTCCAAAATATAACCAGTTTCTCTATCTTCAAAATCTTTAGATTGAAATTGTATATAATCAATGAATTGATTAGAATATAATTTTTGTATTTTATAAATTTTCAATTCATCATATAAATGTTTAAATTCACTTTTTCCCATTTTTATATTGAATGCAAGGTAAGAAAATGCTTTTTGAAATTCAGAATCCGATAACATTATTTTATAAATAAATGAATGAAATTCAGAAACTATTATTTGATAATTATTACTTTTAATTCCTTCTTTCATACAAAAATCATCTACTATTTGAATTATTTTTTTCTTTTGATTTTCTATACAATCATTAAACTTATTTAATAAATTTCCGTCAATTGGTTTTATATATATTTCATATAAATATTGTCCAATTTTAATGTATTTTTCAATAAAAATTTCTTTATTTTTTGGAATGATATATTTTTTATTTATATAAAAGGATTTTTGTATATATTTTATAAAAGTTGATGATCTTAAAATAATATTACTAAATATTTGAACTATATTTTCATTTGATGAAATTGAATCTATTTTATCCATTATTTTCTTAAAAATATAAAAATATTGTTTATTTATTTCACAAAGTCCTTTTAACATTATTTCTTGATGTTTTTCATTTATTGTTTTTATTATCTTTGATTCTTCATCCAATTCATTTAAAGTTTCTAATAAAACTTTTGGTTCATTAAAATAATTTTTAATTTCTTGACTTAAGTTAATTATTGGAACAAATGATATATTTTTTTGACTTTTAAATAAACTTAAATCTTCATTTTTTTCTGATAATGTTAATGAATCTATTATATTTTTGTATTTATTATATATTATTATATTTTCTTTTTCAATATTATATGTATCTAATATTTCTTCTAATCTTTTAAAAATTTCTTTTAATTTTGGTAAATATGATTTTTGAATTGTTTTATCAAAATTTTTATAAATAAAATAAATTTTATTAAATAATGCAAGAGTAATTTCTTTATTATATATTACAATAATATAATTGATATTTTGATAAAAAAATTCAAATGTTCTTTTTGATGTTTTTTTTGAATCACTAATAAAAATATTTCCATATGAAAAAATCAAAAATATAATTTCAATAGAATCATATATTAATAATTGAATATTTTGTTGATCATTTTCCATATTATTTTCAATATAATCATCATTATTAGTTAATAAAAACTGATGATATTGATCATTATCAAAAAAATTATTTCTATTATCATTTAAATTCATATTATTACTTTTACTATTAGAAGAAATAGCTGTAGATGTTTGAGTATTTCTATTTTTATTTGAAAGATTTTGTCTATTTGAATTTAATTTTATAAATAATTTTCCTATTACATCACTAAAAGTTCTCATTATATCATAATATTCGTTATACAAATTATCATAAATATTTGATAATTTATCTAATTTTGACTTAATATAATTTAAATTTTCTTGTATTTCATAATTCATTAACTCTTTATATTAAAAAAATAGAAAATATATATATACAAAAAAATAAATATAAAAATAGATAAAATATAAAATATATATATTATATAATACTAATTAATTAAAAATCCTAATGTCTGATTATTCACAATCTGAATTAACTGGATTATCCCCAAAATTTTTTAAAATAAACAGAGATAACTTTATAAAAAATTTAAAACTTAAATTAGAAACATTACCAGAAGGAAGTTTCCTTTTTTTAAAAGGAGGTTCAAATAAACCAAGATATGATAATGATGATGACTTTCACTATTTTGTTCAAGAATCAAATTTTTATTATTTAACAGGAGTATTAGAACCAAATTTTTATGCAATAATTGATTTATCAAATTCATCTTTATCACTTTTTGTTCCTTTACCAGATGAAAGAACAAAAGTTTTTATGCATGTTGAATCATTAGAAGACATTTCAAAAAAATATGAATGTAAAGCTTTTGATTTATTAAAAATGCCTTCTGAAATAAAAATATTAAAACCTAATAAATTATATGTTTTAAATGGTATTAATAGTGATTCTAAATTAAAAATTTTAACTGCAGATTATAATTTTGTTTTTCCTTATGATGAATTAAATGATTTAATTGATCATAATACTTTAATATATGAAATTTTAGCTGATACAAGAACAAGGAAAACAAATGAAGAAATTGAATTATTAAAATATTTAACAAAAGTAACATGTGATGCTCATAAAGAAACAATGAAAAAAATAAAAGAAAATATGTATGAGAGAGATGTAGAAAATATATTTTATAGATATATACGTGAACATTTATATATAAGAAATCATCCATATGAACACATATGTGGATGTGGATTAAATAGTGCAACATTACATTATATTGAAAATGATCAAAAAATAAAAAATAATGATTTAATATTACTTGATATGGGAGGAACATTATCAGGTTATTGTAGTGATATTACTATAACTATTCCAGTAAGTGGTAAATTTACAGATAAACAAAAAAATATTTATAAAATAGTATATGATGCTAATAGAGAAGTAATGAAAAATTGTAAACCAGGTATTAATTGGGTAGATATGCATTTATTAGCTGAAAAAGTTATAATTGATGGATTAAAAAAAGAAGGTTTATTAAAAAAAGAAATTGATACTCAAATTATGTTAAATAAAAGAGTTTGTTATTATTTTATGCCTCATGGTTTAGGTCATTTAATTGGATTAAATGTTCATGATGTTGGTGGTTATTTATCATTTACTCCTCCTAGAAGAGAAGAAAATGGATTAAATTTATTAAGAAGTGCAAGAAATCTTGCAGTTGGTAATATATATAGTGTGGAACCTGGAATTTATTTTATTCCTTTCTTACTTGAAAAAGCTTTTAAAGATAATGATATTAAAGAATATTTTATTGAAGAGAAAGTTAGAGAATATTTTGATTTTGGTGGTATTAGAATTGAAGATGATGTTTTAATTACTGAGGAAGGTTGTGTAAATTTAAGTGAATCATTACCAAGAACTGTTGAAGAAATTGAAGAATTTATGAAAAAATAAATAAAAAATTAAAAAATTAAAAAAATTTTTTTTGTTATATTTTTTTTAATTAATGTTAAAAGAAAATTAACAAATTAAAATGGATATGATTGATACTGCAACTAATACTTCTCCTTCTACTGTTGCTCAAACTGTTATTCCTAGAAATTCATCTAAACAAAATATTAATTCTTATTTATCTAATAATGAAATTGATGATTCTGATTCTAAAAATCAAAGTGCTCAAATTTTATTAGAAGAAAATTTAAAAAATCAAAATAAAAATTTACAAAATCAAATTACTGTTTTAACAGGAAGAATAAAGGTTTATGAAAATGATTATTTAGAAAAAACAAAATCATTAACAAATCAAATTAAAAATTTTAGTATAACAGAAATGAATTATAAAAATGAAATAGAAAATAAAAATAAAATAATTCTAAAATTACAAAATGAAAATAAATATTTAAAAGAACAAATAAATGAAATGGAAGAAATATTTCTTTCATTAAAAAAAGAAGTTAAAAGTTTATTAATAAATCAAACATTAAATAATAATAATAATAAAAATAAAATAAATAATATGAATATTAGAAAAAGAAGTTATTCAACAAATAAAATAATAACAGTACCAAAATTAGTGGTTAAAGAAAAAGATAATTCAGAAAATGAAAGAAGAATAAATGAATTAGTAAATATAGTAAAACAATATTCAAAAGAAATAGCAAAATTAAAAGAAGAAAATTTAAATTTATCACAAAGTTTAAATAATTATAATAATTTAAATAATAATACAAATTCTACTTTAACTCAAAATGATGATTCTTTATTAATGAAAATTGCAAATATTATTAATAGTGAATTATATCTTATTACTCAATGGATAGAAACTTATATGGGAGATGATTATGATAAAAATTTTGAAGTTCCTTCTTTATTTAATGATGGAGAAAATAATTTTAATGAAGATGATTTTATAAATAAAATTAATAATTGTATTCAAATTAATAATTTAAAAAATTGCTTAGAGAAATCAAGAATAAAGATTAATTCAATTTTAAATAAAAATGAAAAAGAAAGTCTTGATTATCAAACTCTATTAAAACAAACTGAGTTTAAAAATAGTCAAATGAAAGAAGAAATGATTAAATTAAAACAAGAATTATTTAATATGAATACTAAAGATTTAAATTTAAATCAAATTTGTAATGATTTAGAAAAAGAAAATAAAAAAAATGAAGATTTAATTTCCGAATTAAAATCATCTATTCTTCAATCAAAAGATATTAATGATAAATATTTAAATAATATTTATGAAGTTATTACAAATGAAATAAATGATATTTTAAAAGATAATAATTTTAATGCTTTTCATGATAAATTATTAATTAATAATAACGAAAAATTAAATAATATTTCTGATATGTTAAGTATTAATGTTGATAAATTAGTTCAATTTATTCAACATTTAAAATATGATTATATTAAACAAAAAGATGATAATATTAAATTTTTGAATGATAAAGTAAATGATACTTTAAAAATGTTTGATAAATAAATAAAAAAATTAATCAATTTTTTTTTTAATTTTTAAATATTTTTTTTCATAATTATAAAATTTTTAAAAAAAAATCATTATTTTTTTACAAATAGAATTCAATTTATGGATAAAATTTACGATTATTTAAAAGAAATAGATTTATACGGTTATGAATTTCCCTTACGTTATAAAAAAGAGAAAGAATATTCAACAATTTGTGGCATATTTTTTTCAATAATTTCAATTTCTTTAACAATATATTTAATAATATTATACACAACTCAAATAATAAACAGAACAAGTTTTACATTAGTAACAAATTACATTTATTCAGAAAAACCTCTTGAAATAAATGTATCAAATCTCCCTTTAATGATTGGATTATTTCATTATGATTCCTCAATAAATATAAATCAATCATATGTAAAAATAAAAATGTATCAAAATATTTATACACCAATAATAGATAATGAAGGATTTACAGTATTAAACAGAACATCATATTCACTTGAATTAGAAGATTGCAATGAAGAAAGTTTTGGTAAATATATTAATTTATTTGATAAATATGATTTTACAAAAAATATTTGTTTAAAACAAAATCAAGAATTAAGTATAAAAGGTCATCATGGTGATCATGTAAGAGGATATAGCACAATAGAAATTCATTTAATAAAATGTACAAATTCAACATCAAATAATAATTCATGTAAAAGTAATAAAGAAATTGAAGAATATTTACAAAATACTTGGGTTTCTCTTATTTATTTATCACAAACTATTAATCATTATAATTTTGATTCTCCTATTCAAAGTAGTTTAAGATCTGATGCTTTTGTTATTACAACTCAACATGTTAAAAGATATTATCATTTTTTTTCAAAGGAACAATATATTAGTGATAATGGTTTAATATTAGGAAACATTCATAATTATGAATTATTTCAATATCATCATACACATTTTGATTTTATTGAAAAAGAATTACAAGAATATTATTCAAATCAAACTTTAATAGAAATTAATTTTACTTGTTTGGATTTAGAAACTAAATACAATAGAGTCTATTTAAAAATTCAAGATGTTTTCGGAGATTTGGGAGGATTACTTGATATATTGTCTTTTTTTTTTGTGTTATTATCTTCTAGTTTTGTTAAAAAATCTTTTGTTCTTGGAATTGGGGATTCATTTATTTTTACTCATTTAAAGAAAATTGAAATTATTAATAATACAAATGTAAATTTAAGTTATACAAATAAAACTTTTATAAAAAGTCATAAAAGCGAAATTTCTAATTTAAATAAGATTAAAACTGTAAAGAAAAAAAATATAAATAATTATTTTAATTTTTTAGGGTCAAATATACATTCTAATTTAATGACAATTCTTCATATTAATAATAGTAATTTAGGTATGATAATGAAAGATAAAAAAAGGAAAAAAAGTGGCTTTTATTATTTTTTTTATATTATATGTCCTTTTCTTATTTTAAAAAGAAGAAAAAATTATCATACTTATTTTATGTATATACATATATTTAAAAAATTAATGAGTATAGATGTTTTAATTCCTATGATTTTACATTCATATCAATATATTAACAGATAAAAACATATATTATATAAATAAATCATATAAATACATTTTATAAAAAAAAATTTTTTATAAATTGGAGAAAAATAATTTATAAAACATTTATAAAAACATTTAAAAAAATGAAAAAATAAAAAAACAAAAAACAAAAAACAAATAAAAATAAAAAAACCAATTAAAAAAACCCAAAATAAATTTTTTTAATAAATATTAAATAAAACTACTTCCCAAAACTTAAAAAACTTTTATTTCTTAACTTTATCTTGATTAGCAACAGCATTAATTTTAGCATTAATAGCTTCTTGATCACCAAGATAATAATGTTTAATAGGTTTCAAATTAGCATCTAATTCATAAACAAGAGGAACACCAGTAGGAATATTTAACTCAGCAATTTCAGCATCAGAAATATTATCTAAATACTTAACTAAAGCTCTAAGTGAATTACCATGAGCAGCAATTAAAATTCTTTTTCCAGCTTTTATATCAGGAACAATAGTACTTTCATAATATGGAATAACTCTAGCAACAGTATCTTTTAAACTTTCATGAAGAGGTAAATTTTTTTTATCAATTCCTTTGTATTGTTCTTGTAAAGCAGGATTTCTTTTATCATCTTCTTTAAGAGCAGGTGGTGGAATATCATATGATCTTCTCCATTCATGTACTTTTTCTGAACCATATTTTTCAGCTGTTTCTTTTTTATTTAATCCTTGTAAATCACCATAATGTCTTTCATTTAATCTATAATCTTTTACTACTGGAATGTATAATTGATCAACACCATCTAATACATGAAATGCAGTATGAATTGCTCTTTTTAATACTGATGTGTAACATTTATCAAATTGATAATTTCCTTCTTTGAGAACTTTACCTCCTGCTATTGCTTCTTCAACACCTTTTTCTGATAAAGGAACATCAGTCCATCCTGTGAATAAGTTTAATTTGTTCCATTCTGATTCTCCGTGACGGACGAGGACTAATTTGTGTGTTGCCATTTTTTTATATATGTATTTTTTTTTTTGATGGTTATTTATATAGTTTTTTTTTTTTTTTTGAAAGTTTTTTTAGTTTTTTTTTTTGGGTTTTTTTTGAGTTTTCAATTTCAGGTTTCTTTTTAGAGTTTTATCGTTTTATTTGGTTTTTTTTTGGGTTTTTAGTTGGTTTTTATTTGTTTTTTAATTCATTTTGTCATTTAGGATGACAGTATTAGCTTTAGTATTAAATAAACAATTTAAAATAATAACATCAAATTCATTAATATTAAAATTTAATAAATAAAAAATTAAAAAATGAATAATAATTATTTGAAAATAAAAAAAGATAATTATATATCAAAAATTCTTTGAAAATTACATTTTTTTTATTGATTCAAACAAAATATAATATATTAATTTTAAACTTTATAAAATAATTATTATATTGGATTGTTAATATGTATTTTTATTTTTTTTATGTAAAATTATTTTATAACGTCAATTTCAAAAAATATTACATTTGCAATATTTAATTTCATTTATTTCAGTTGAATAAGCATTTTTATTATTATCATCTAAAGTTGGTTCATAATAAAAATCTTTACTTAAACTTCTTTCTTTATAATCAAAATTTATATTATGTTTTAAATATTTCTTCTTTAGAAATATTCTATTATTTCTTTTAGTATTTTTTAATGAATTAGGAGAACGAGAATAATTTAAATATATATTTCTTGTATTTTCATCTATACCATTATTATCAAAATCATCATTATCATTTTCATTATTAAAATTATTTATACTAAAAGAATTATCAATTTTATTTTCAATGTCATTATCATTATTAATTATTTTTTCTTTTTCATTTTCAAATTCTTTATCAATAAAAAATAATTCTTCATTATCATCTTTAGACTGAATAACATTAGATTGTTTCTTACTAATTACAATATTATCTTCATCTTTTTCATCAATAAAAGTATGAATTGAATGTTCAGTTTTAGTTTTATATTTATGACTATTAAGTCTATTATCATTTCTATCAATATGTTGTGAATTATTAATATTTTCAAGAGAATAATTAATATCAGAAATTTGGTTTTTGATTTGTTCAAAAATATTACTATATTCATTAAAACGATTTTGACTTGATTTATCCATATCAAAAATTTCTTTAACTTTTTGTTTTTTTGTTAATGGAATATATGGAATAGCTAAAGTTTGACTATATCTTCTTCTATTTGCTTCTTTAGTCTTTATTAAATTATCAATTATTTGTTTTTGTTTATTATGATTACCAAAAATAAAATTAATTTCTTTTCCAATTGCAGATTTACGATGAATATTTTTATTTCCATTATTTTTTTTTGAAAGCATTTTATATTCAAAAAAAATATAAAAAAAAATGAACACTACATCAAAAAAAGAAGAACATATCTATTTTAATAAACAAACATTTACAGGTCAAATAAAAGGTTTATTAACAGATCATTATGATATAATAAAAACATTAGGAGAAGGTTCCTTTGGAAAAGTATTTGAAATAAAGCATAAAAATACAGGAGAAATAAGAGCAAGTAAACAAATATTAAAAAGTGTATTTAAAAAGAATCTTAAACAATTTGTAAGAGAAATGAATATATTAATGAAAATTGATGGTCCTCACGTAGTAAAATTATATGAAATTTATGAAGAAGAACGTTTTATTCATATAGTAATGGAAGAATGTGAAGGAGGACAATTATCAGATAGAATAATTAAAATAATTTCAAAAGGTAAATTTTATACTGAGAGAGAAGTTGCTAAATTATTTCAACAAATAATGAGTGCTATTGCATATTGTCATGATAATGGTATTGCTCATAGAGATTTAAAACCAGAGAATATTTTATATATTAATAAAGGAGAATGTATTAATGAGTCTATTAAAGTTATTGATTTTGGATTAAGTAGAATTTTCCATGATAAAAAAATGAATACTAAAGTAGGAACACCTTATTATGTTGCTCCTGAAGTTTTATTAAAGAAATATAATGAAAAATGTGACATTTGGTCTGCTGCCGTTATTTTATATATGATTTTATCTGGAGAAATTCCTTTTAATGGTGAAAATGATAAAGAAATTTATAATGCTATTTCTAATTATGAATATAATTTTAATTCTCCACATTGGAAACAAATTTCTCCTAGTGTTATTGATTTAATTAAAAAATGCTTAGTTCCTGAAAATATTAGATTAAGTGCTAAAGAAGTTTTAGCTCATCCTTGGTTTAAAAATGTCGAACAATTAAATGTTAATTTTGAAATTAATATTAAAGTATTTATGAATTATATTAATTCTATTAAATTAAAGCAAATGATTTTAACATATGTAGCATCTAGATTGAATCCTAAAGAAGAAGCAAAATTAAAAGAAATTTTTATATCATATGATAAAAATAAAGATGGAAATATAAGTTTAGAAGAATTAAAATTAGGTTTAAAACAATTAAATTCAAAAACTTTAGATGAAAATGATATTGAAAAAATATATAAATCATTAGATACAGATAAAAATGGGAAAATATTTTATACTGAATTTCTAGCAGCTTTAGTAGGAGAAACTAAATATTTAACAGAAGAAAAATTATATAGAGCTTTTTCATTTTTAGATAAAGATCATTCTGGAAAAATTGATAAAACTGCTATTAAAGATGTTATTCTTCATAATAAATATATTGATGATGAATTAGATAATATTATTGAAGATGCTGATAAAAATAAAGATGGTGTTATTGATTATAATGAATTTTTAGATATGATGGGATTTAGACGTGAGGAATATAAATAAGAAGTAAAAATAAAAAAATTATATTTAATTAAACAATGTTTAATAAAAATATATATTTTATTGAAAAGAATTTTTAAAATATTCTTTATAAATTGTTTTTCTTTCCCTTTTTTTGTTTAAATAAGATAAAATTCCATAATTTACAAAGTCTTTTATACATTTTTGGTTTTTACTATGATGATATAATAAATATTTGTTTTTAAATATATTATATTTTTCATAATATTGATTATCATTAAATTTAATATATTCATTATCATAAATTTCATAAAAAGTCTTATTTAAAATTTCAAAAATAATCTTTTTTCCTTTGAATTTACTTTTTTCAATAGTTTCAATTAATTTATTATTATTATTTTCTTTAATTTCATTTATTTTATATTTTTTTGATAATGGGTAATTTATTAAAATTGTTTTAATTGAAGAATTTAAAAAATGTAAATTAAATATTTTTGTCCCATCTCTTATTATTTTTCCTTCTATTCTCATAAATTTCCCTTTAATCTTATTTTTTATTAAAAGAGAATTTAATAATAATAAAATATATTTCATACAATTAACTTTTAATTTATAAAATAGATTATCTGGACTATTGGAATTATGATTATTTATATTATCATTATTTTCATTATCTCCTTTTATTTTTCTTCCAAGTTTATTATTTGTTTGACTTGATTTATTATTTGTTCTAGGTTTTTTATTATTTAAAGATTTTTTGTTTATATTTCCTTTTTTTGAATCATTCTCTAATAAATTATTTTGAAAATTAATTATTATTTTAATTTTTTTATGTTCTTTCTTTTTTTTTAAATTTGATTTTTTGATTTCATAATGCATATTATCATTTACAGAAAAAATACTATCGTTCATTATTTATATTTATAATTTTTTTCTAATTTTTTATTATAAAACAGAATTTACAATTTATTAGATAAATTTAGAATAAAAAGTACACTTAAATAAGAATTATATATTTAATAACCTCATTTATTAGTTGAATAGAAAAGATTTGTTCAAAAAAACATGCATTTTAATCAATATTTTTGAAATTAAAATTTATTTATAATTTTTTAAATTCAAAAATAGTTAAATCTATTTCATTTTTATTTTTTCTTTTTTCAAATGAAAAAATTTTATTAATTAATATATTTATAATTATATATAAATAATTAAAATAAATATTAAAATAAAAAATTATTTTTTTGGTCCTATAAAATTGTTGCCTTTTTCATGATGCTCAATTATTCATAAAAAAAATCTTAAATTTCTTCTTCTTCCTGATTATTATTTCTTTTTTTTAAATCCATTTTTTTTACATTTAAAAATTATCTTTTTTGAAAGAACCTTAATTAAAAATATTATTTATCTTTTCAATAATTTTATATGATTTATTCATAATATGTTTTTGATTAGAATTTTTTTAATTAAATAGTGTTTTAAAAAAAATGATGATGAGTTTATTTATACTAAATGAAGCGATATTTTTTTTATTTTTCATTTCTTTTCATATTTATTTGATTTGGTTTTATATTTATCTTTTTACTTTTATTGTATTTATTGAAAAATGATTTATAAAATTTATAATTTTATGATAAATAATAATTATGAATTCTTTTATTTTCTATATTTATATTTCTTTTATTTCTTTTTGAATAAAGATTTCTTTTATTAATCAAGAAAAGTTATTTATTTAGGAATGTTTAGTTTATTATCATGTTCAATTATTTTTTTTATTTATAACTTCAATCATTTATAAAAAAAATAAAAAAAAATTAAAATAATTTTATTTTCAAAAAAATGATTAATTAATTAATTATTTAAAACAATTTTCACATATATCAAAATCACAAAGAGTACATAAATAACTATAATGATCATTATCAAAAAATTTTTTGCATATATCACAAAACCAACTAGTACTTCTTTTTGTAGTACAAAAAATTAAAGGATGATTATGTAAAGTTGATTTTTTTTGCCAACTTTTTAAATTAGAAGGAATATTAATTTGTTTTTTTAAATCTTTAATTATATTTTCTAATTCTTTAATTTTATTATTTGATGTTATATTTAAATTTTTCTTTTCATAATCTTTTATTTTATTTTCTAATTCTTTATTTTTATTTTCAAGTTCTTTTATTTTATTTTCATAATCAATACATTTTTGTTTATAAGAAGTTTTATAACAAACTTGTTTATGTTTATCAATATCATCATAATTAATAATATCATCACATCCTAAAGGACATTTAAAATTTAATTTTTCTAATAAATTTTTCATTAATCTACTTTCTTTAAATGTTGGATTTTGACATCTAAAAGGACAAGTATTGTGATTTCTAAGCCATAATTTAATACAATCATTACAAAAATTATGTTCACATTTTTGACATTGTTGAGGATGATAAATTAATCCTTGACAAATTGAACAAACTACATTTTCTTTTATTAATTCAAATTGATCTTTATTTTGAATAGATTCTATATCAATATACATTCTCTCCATTATTAAAATAATATTATATTAAAAAAAAAATATTTATGAATTATTTATTTATAATAAATAATTGAATAAATAATATTTTTCATTCGATTATAGATTAAATAAATTTAAATTAAAGAATCTAAAAAATAAATGGATGTTGAAAAAATTGCTCGTAAAGTTATAACATTAGGAACATTAGGTGATTCTAAAGTAGGTAAAACTCAATTAACAGAAGTATATATTGAAAATAAATTTAATATTGAACATATTACAACAATAGGATATAATGTTTTATCAAAAAAAGTTAATATTAAAATAAATAATAAAGAAAAAGAACTAAAAATAAAAATTTGGGATACAACAGGACAAGAAAGATTTAGATCAATATCAACACAATATATAAAAAATTGTCTTGGAATTTTATTAGTTTATGCAGTAAATAATAAAGAAAGTTTTAATAATATTATTTCTTGGATGAATGAAATCGAAGAAAAAAAATGTAATGAAAATGTTCCTATTGTTTTGGTTGGAAATAAAATTGATTTAAAAGATGAAAGAGAAGTTAGTTATGAAGAAGGAGATAATTTTGCTAAAAAATTTAATTTAAAATTTTTTGAATGTTCTGCTAAAGAAGGTATCAATGTTAATGAAGCTTTTCAATATTTAATTAATACTGTTGTTGAAATTTATAAAGATGAATTTATTTTGAATGATAAAGATAATAAAAAAATTTTGCTTGATGATAATAGTAAAAAAAAAGAAAAAAGTGGTTGTTGTAGTAAAAAAAAAAAAATGATGAAGAAGAAAAATAATAAAAATAAACAATATTTAAAAAATAGTATTATTATTAGTATTTATATCAAATGAATAAATATATTTTACACAATAAAATCTTCTTTAATTTTAAATTATAAAATATTACAATAAATAATAAAAAAAAATATGGATAATATAAAAAAATAATAATAACATTAGGAACATTAAATGATTCAATGGTAGAAAAATCGTCAATTATAATTTGTTATTTTGAAAAAAAAAATTTGAAAAAGAATACTTTTAAACAATAGGTATAAATTCATCAACAAAAGAAATAATAATTAATATTAATAATAAACAAATTCCTATAACAATAAAAATTTTGGATACTGCAGGACAAGAACAATTTAAATCTATTTCATTTCAATATATTAGAAATTTTATTTTAATTTAAATTATTTATGCAGTAAATAATAAAGAAAGTTTTTGAAGAAAAAAAATGTGATGAAAATGTTCCTATTATTTTAATTGGAAATAAAATTGATTTAAAAGATGAAAGAGAAGTTAGTTATGAAGAAGGAGATAATTTTGCTAAAAAATTTAATTTAAAATTTTTTGAATGTTCTGCTTAAGAAGGTATCAATGTTAATGAAGCTTTTCAATATTTAATTAATACTGTCGTTGAAATTCACAAAGATGAATTGATTAATAAAAAAATCAAAAGTTAATTATTAATAAAGTAAAAAAAAATAAATGTAAATGTTAATAAATTTTTTTAATATATTTATATTAATAGAAAAGACATTAAAATATTTTAAAATTAAATAATTAATATTAAAAAAAATAATATAACTATATATTAAATAATTTTTAATTTTAGATTATTTTTTTGTCTTTTTATTTTAAGCAACTTTTCTCTTTTTTAAATTTATTAATTCCAATTGAAATTAAAGATAACATCGCTAAAAAGCTCATAATAAAATATAAAACATTATTTAATGTAAAATAATTTCTATGATTTGGAATTTCAAATCTGTTATTTATTAATTCTGAATCAGTTGAAGGAAGATTTGAATTACTTCTTAAAGATATTATAGAATTAAATAATGAATTTAATTCATTTTGAATATTTGAAAAATAACTTACACAATCACAATCCATTTTTCTTTTTTTATTTATTTATGTTTGATTTTTATTCCTTTATATATATTTTAAATTAAAAAACACGTGTTCATTTAAATTAAAAAAATTAATTAAATAAATAAATAAAAGGATAATCAATTTTAAAAATTAAAAAATATAATATTTATTTAATTTTTATTTTTAATTAAATTATGGAAATGAAATCCCCTTTTAAACAAACTACATCATCTTTTTTAAACAATAGAGATACAGATAATAAAAATTCATATTTAAATTTTAAAAATTATCATTTTGAAAATAATTTAAATCTACCAAATTATAATCAAAGCAATATAAAAAATAATTATCCAAGACAAAATTATTTAAAAAATAATTTGAGTATAATTAATGAGACAATGTCAAATAATTCTTCAAATAATAAAAATAATAATGAAAATATTTTAGATGAAAATCAATTTAGATATTATCAACATAATATTAAAAATTTCCAAAGACCTATTTATCATAATTATAATGAAAAAGACAATTCCAAAATCAAAAATGAATTTCTAAGTAAAAAAATATTTTTAATTAATTTTAGATATTAAGGATGGATTTAAGTATTTCCCTTTAGATCAAATATTATTTTATCAATCAATTAATAAAACTTTGATTGAAAGTTTAAAATTACCTATCCCTTTATTATTTTTAATTTTCTTTTATTATATTTTATATCTAAAAGGAAAAAATAAATTTTTTTTTTTATTTTTTTTATCTTTATTTTTCCCATTATTATCTTATTTTTTAATAAATTCAATTATTAACCAAAAAAAAAAATATTTAACATCAATTGAAAATATTTCATTAATTAAAACAATTATATTTTTTTATACTGGATTTATTCCTATTGTTTTTTTTAGTCTTTTCAGTTTAACTTTAAAAACAATTTCTTTAGTTGGAATATTTACAATGATTATTATTTT
>JAJJLH010002487.1:0-20199 GCA_023806865.1 Isotricha sp. YL-2021a | reverse complement strand
AGAATTTACACAAAATGAATTTATAGTAAAAAAAGTTGAAAATATTCCTTTTCTTGGAGGAAGAGATTTTAATGATAGAATATTTGAAAAATGTTTAAAACAATTTGAAAAAGAAAATAATAAAAGTTTAGAAGTAAATGGGAGAAATAAATATAAATTATATGAAGAAATTGAAAAAGCAAGAAAGAATTTAACAATAAATGATAGTGCATCAATAAGTGTTGATGCATTAGATGAGGATAATGATTTTGAATATGAAATAAAAAAAGTAGAATTTGAAGATTTAATTAAAAATAAATTGAAAAATTTAAAAATGGATTTGAATTATTTTATAATAAAGTAAAAGATTATCCAATTTGGAGAATTGAAATGGGAGGTCAATTAATGAGAACTCCAATTTTAGAAAAAATAATTCAAGATATTTCAAATAGAAAATTATCTAAAACTATTGCTTTAGATGAATGTCATAGTTTAGGAACTTTATTATATACTTTATTTATTATTCAAGGAAATAAATTTGAAAAATTAAATAATGTTTTATCATTTAATACATATAATATTATATTTGATAATTATGAAACTGGAATAGAATTCTTAAAAAAAGAGGAAAATTTCAAAAATGATAATATTCAAATTTATATTGGACCAATTGATAGTCTTCAAAAAGATAAAATTAATTTTTATATTTCATATTATGATGATGATTTTAAAAAATTATTTAAAGATTCTCAAATTTTATTTTCTTATTCAATAGAAATTAAAAAATTAAAAGAATATAGAAATCAACATAAACTCAATTATTCAAATATATATTTATATATAAAATTAAATGAAGGAATTGATATAAAAGTAAAATTAAGAAGTGAGAATTATGAATTTATACATGGATTTTTAACACCAAAATTTGTAGGAGATACCCCATTTATCGAAGAAGGAAAGTTTGAGGTAATAAATAATGGTTTTGAAAATAATGAGAAATGTTTTAGTAAAAAAGATTCAGATTTTAAAGTTTTTTCTACTAAGAGAACTGAAATTGAAAATAATTTAAATAAATATAAAAGTAAAATAAAAAAAGAAAATATTAAAAATCCTGAATTAAATAAAAAAATAAGAAATATTGACCAATTAATTAGAAAAGCAAAAGATATGAATGATTTAAAAATAATTGAAAATGAAATCAATTCCTTAAAATAATTTAATTGTTTATTTAAAAACAAATGTTTTTTTTATTTAAAAATATTAAAATTATAATATAATTGTTTTATTTATATTCTGAGTAATTTTCATTTATTTATAATATAATTTATAATTATTTTGAATTTATTATCTTTAATCTATTCCAAATTTTACACTAAATTTAGAATGTATATCTGTAATTTCTTTTTTTATATATGGAGTATATATAATTTCAAATGAAAATAATTTTGATAAAATTGATATTCCAAATCCACTTGATAATCTTATTGAACCAGTTTTAAAATTTTCATATATTTTCTTAAAATCATATTTATAATTTGTAAATAAAGAACTAAAATGTGTGAAAGGTGAAATTTCAAATCCATCATTATTAATATTGAAATTATTAAAAAATGGTAATTTTTTAAATATAATTTTATTTGAAAAAAGTGCATAATAATAATTACCTAACATATAATAATGTATATTTTTTATTTGATTATTATTATTAATATTATTTCCAACTTTAATAATTGAGTTATTATTATTTTCACTATTATTATTATTAGAATTATTTATAATTGTAGTATTAATATTATTTGTATTTATTTCTGTTAAAACTGTACATTTTTTAGATGGATTTAAAATTCCTTTGAAATTGTATATAAATAATTTTTCATGAACTTTTAAAGAATCTAAATTAAAATTATTTGATAAATTAAAAATTCCTCCACTTTCATAATTAAATTGCATAGATATATAATTATTAATATTAAATAATCTTCTTAAAAAAATTTTACTTTTTATAAAAGTATTATTTAAAGTTTGAACATAAGAAAGATAAGAATTTAATTTCAAATTATCAAAATTAAATTTTAAAAAATTAAATTCATAAAATAATTTAGTATTAAATTGAGAATCTTGTTCTGGTAATTGTGAAATAATTTCATTTGGTCTTTGATTAATATTTAATTCTTCAAAAATATTATTATAATTTTTATGAGTAATTTGAATTCCAAATCTATTAATTGGATCATATGGTAAAAAATATTTAAAAATAAAAGTATTTTTTTTATTTAAATCATAAATAAATTTAGCTTTACTTGAAATAACAGTATTTTTTCTTTTAAAATCATTTTCACTTTTATAACCATTATATTTAAATATTATTTGAAATGGATTATTAAAAAATAAATGATTTTCAAAAAAGAATTTTTTCTTATTTTTTCTTTGACAATATGATACACCAATTGAAGTAATATTATCATTAAATAAAATATTTTTATTATTATTTAAATTTCTTTTTATTGGAGAAATATTTATTTGTGCCTGAATTCCATTTGGTTTAATTAAATAATAATATTCTAAAGGACTCATAAAAATTTTTTTATATGAAAAGTTATTAGTTATTCCTAAATTTGAAGTAAAAACTGGTTCCCTTGATCTTTGAATATCTAAATTTTTTATTCTATTTGTACATTTAAATATTTCATCAATAATATTTTTTGATTTATAATAATAATCTCTCATTTGAAAATTTTTCCAATAATCTTTTGATGTTATTTTATTTTCTATTATTTCAATATCATTATCTGATATGTTATCATATTTTAATTTAGCATTTATATTTTTATTACCAAAAAATTCAAAAATTTCACTTGTTTCATTGTTAATTATTTCCATAATAAATAAATAAAAAAAATAATAATATTAAATAAAAATAAAAATAAAAAAATTTAAAATATAAAAAACCTCGAATTTAAAATTTAAATATAATATAACTTAAAAATCAAAAAAAATTTAAAATTTTCCTCTAAAAAAAAAATAACTAACTCACATACTTTCATCATCATAATCATCTCTATAATTAATATCAATATTATCCCGATTATCAGGATTAGCTTTATCAGCATTAATAGAAACATTATCTAAATTAATAGCAGTTAAAATTTTATTTTTCATAATTTCCTTAGAACTATATTCAGGTAATTCCAAAGTAAAAAAACAAGTATCTGCTTTAGGAAAAATATCTTTTTTATTTTTATCAATAGTAGGTTTAATAGAAAAAATAACTTGTAATCTTTCATATTCATCTTTAGTACTTGGTAATTTTTCTTGAGCCCAACAAAATTTAATAAATTTCCTTTTATCATTTTGATTAAATTCACTCAAAATTTCCCATAACCATTTAATTCTATTAGAATTTTCATTTAAATTCATTAAATATTTTGTAAATTGTTTAAGTAAATCAATATCAATATCAATATCATTTCCTCCAGAAACAAATCTTTCTAATTCAATATGAGTCATTAATTTAATTAAAGAAGCAGGAATTAAATTATATAAACCTTTCTTAATAGAATCAATTTGTTTATTCGATTCAGTTAATCTTGCTTTAACATATAATTCTAAATATTTTTTCCTATCATCAAATCTAACTTTTTCATATTTACCATTTGGAATTAAATCAATAATTGTTCCATCATTCATTTGACATGAATAAGTTAAATTATAACTATCGAAATTTTCACTATTATCAATTTCCATAATAAAATTAATTTGTTCAATAATACCTTGATCAACTTCTTTAACATCATCAATATTAATAGAAGTATCAGTCATTTTTTTCCATTCTAAATTACATAAATTTAAAGGAATATGAACTCCAGTTCTAATACAAATTCCCATTAAAACACCTAAAAATTTATAATGACTTAAATCAGTATTATTATTATTAGATGATGTAATAACATATTTATCATTTAAACAATCATTACTTTGTAAAATATTATTTGGACAAGGACAAAATAATTTTAATCTTTTTATATTTTTTTCATTTGGTATACATTCATTACTTATATCACTAAAAAATTGACGATAAGGTCCTCCTAATCCTTGTACTAATTCTCCTTTGAATTCTATTTTAAATCCCATATGAGGATCACCTGGTGCTTTTTTACTTCTATAAAATGCAATATCAATATCTTTTCCTTGTTCATATGCTTGTAAAAATAAACTTTCTTCATTAGTTAAATAATTATTTAATATGAAATTATCATTTTTTATATTTTTATTATATGATATTTGAAGTCTTTCAAATTTAAATGTTGGTATTTGAATTTCATCTTCTGAATATTCTGTAAATGATAATACATCATATAATAAATTATTTTTTGTTGTACTTAATATTATTCCTTTTGCACTAGATAAAAAAATTGATATTGTTTTTGGGAATGGAATATAGAAAAATTCATTATCTTCTTCTCTTTTTAAATTAAGAGATGAATATGGTTCTGGTGGTTTAATTAAAGGCAAAGCTGATATTAAACAATAATTAAAATATTTTATAATTGACCAATAATAACGTAATTTTATTAAAGGTGTATTTTCTAAATCTTTATAATTTTTTTGTAATATGGAAATTTTATTATGATTTATATTATTAATAAAATAATTTGGTATAAATCTTATTGATGATGGTGGAAAAACATATGAAATTTTACTTTCTTTACATAAACTATAATCTACTAATTGTCTTATTAATTCCATTAATGTTATATCAATATTTGAAGAAAATAAATCATTTTGAATTGATAGATTTGTGTGATATATATCTATTGAATTATTTTTTTCAAGATTGTTATAGAAATTTATATAATCATATGATGTTATTTTTTTTATTTCTTCTGATTTATTTTCTTTTATTAAATTTTGGAAATTGTCTTTTTCTTTTTCAAGAAGTTTTTTTATTTTTATTATTATTGATTCATCTTTTTGTTGTTTTGTTATTGGGAGAAGATAATCTTTGTAATAGTCATCTATTTTTATTAGTGAGATTAAACGATTCATTAGGAATTCATTTATTAAATTTTTATTTGATTCTTTATCTATTTCTTTATATAATTCTACTGTTATTTTATCTTCTTTTTTTTCTTCTTTTTTCTCTTCTTTCTTTTCTTCTTTCTTTTCTTCTTTTTTTTCTTCTTTTTTTTCTTCTTTTTTTTCTTCTTTTTTCTTTTCTTCTTTCTTTTCTTCTTTTTTTTCTTTTTTCTTTTCTTCTTTTTTTTCTTTTTTTTCTTCTTTTTTATCTTTTTTCTTTTCTTCTTTTTTTTCTTTTTTCTTTTCTTCTTTTTTTTCTTTCTTTTCTTCTTTAAAATACAATCTACTATCATCAACAATAATTTTTTTTAATTCATTAAATAAATCAATAACTTTTCCAGTATAAGCTTCATTTTTAATAAGAGTATTTTTTTTTTTATTTTTTTCTTCTTTAAAATCAATATTTTCAGGTTTATCAAAATCACAAGCACAACAAATTTCATTATCAGGAGCATTATCCATTCCACAAATTGGACATTTCCAAAATTGTTCTTCATTAAAAATTTCTTCTTCTTTTTCTTCTTCTTCAATTTCTTTTAATTCTTCAATTTGAAAACCATCACATAATAAAATTATATTTTTACAATTATTTTTTTTATCAAAAATTATTTGAACATCACTATCAAAATTAACAATTTTAATTTTTGATTTTGATAAATTATCTCTTATTACATTTAATATATCTTCATCTTTTAATTTTATATTTATTCCTTTTATAATTATTAAATTATTATTTAATAAATCATCATTTTTAAAATCAATTTGAGTTTTTATTTCATTTAAAATATTTCCTTCTAATAAAGTATTTCCTTGAAGAAAAGATAAAATATTTCCTAATTTAATAATTGCTTCTACCCAAATTGGTAAAGTATAATCAAAAATTTCTCTAAAATAATTTTCTAAAATTAAATAATCTTCTTTTACAAAAGATAAAATTGCTAATAAAATTTCAACTAAATCAACAATATATGAAGAACTAAAATTTTTATTTTGTTTATTAACAATATAATTATCAATATTTTTAATAATTCCAATAACAGTTAATTCATCAATTTCAATAAGTGAAAATTTCTCATTAATACTAGAACAATTTTTATTTTTTTTCGTAATAGAAATATATTTCATAGCTTTTAAAATAACTCTATTAGTTAAAATAAAAATATTTTGTTGTAACTCAGCAGGAATAGATAAAGAATTACATAAAGATAATAAATTTTTAATTAAATTTTGAAAAATTTTAATATTATCATCATTAAAATCTTTTTTTTCAAAATTTAAATTATTAAAAGCAATATTAGAACAAAAATCAACAATCCAACAAATTAAACTCCATTCATAAGGAATAAAAGTAATATAACAAGGTAAAATAGAATCTCTATTATGAATATCCCAATCATGTATATAAAAAGCAGTAGTTCCTTCAATATATTCCATATAAATATCACTTTGATTAAAAAGTAAACTTTCAATATTACTTCTTTCATTTTTTGGTGATGTTACTTCTTTTAAAATATTTGTTCCATTTTCATCACTATAAAATTTTAATGTTGAATTTGGTCCTAATTTACCATTTTGTTCAAATGATATTATACAACCACAATAATTTTTTGGATTTTTTATTTTACATAATTTTGATAATGATAATAATTTTGATTGCATTGTTCCAATTGAAAATATGTCTTTTGATATTATATTTGAATGATATATTTTTGATAAGTCATCTATTTGAATATGTATTAATTCTTTTTTAAATTTTTGTATTTTTTCTATACATAATTTTGTTAAGTTTGATATTGAAAAACATTCTTCTTCATTTTCATTTAATTCTGTTTCTATTTTATTTAATGATGTTAAATTATTATTATCATTTATATTATTTGTTGTTGAATGCATTACTTGACTACTTATATTTTCTTTTGGTAATATTATACTACTTTGATGATTACTTGTTTTAGTTTCATTTAAGAATGATAATATATTTTGAATATCAAATTTCTGTTGTTTTATTTCAGAACTTCTTTCTGATTTTTCTTTTACTGTTTCTAATCGACTACTTGATATTTTATGTAATGAAATATCTTGATTATCTTTTTTTTTAATTTGAATATAATTAGAAAATCTTTTAAAAACTCCTTTAATAGGATCATTCATATTTTCATTCCATAAACTTAAATTAATAAAATTAGTCATATTTTCAATGTCATTTACTTTAAAATTATCAATTAACTTATCATAAATATCACATAAAATTTTCTTAGAATAAAAATTAAATAAATCATTATAAGAATTTTGATAATTTTCCTCTAATTTCAAATAAGAAAAAGATGAAGGTGGATTTTTAATATTAAAATCTAATAAAGTCAAATTACTAATATTAATCCAAAAAGAATGTATTTTACAACATAAATAATCATTATATAAAACAAAAGCTTGTCCAATAGAATTATCAACTAATAAAACACAAACAGGAATTTCTGAATTATTTTCTAATGATTTAATCCCAGTATCTCTTAATAACTTATGACTCATTTTTGCCATATAAAAATTATTAGGATAACATTCTTCTTTAAAAATTTCTTTCATATCTCTATGTTCTAAAGGTAAAGGCATTCCAGGAGGAACTTTACTTTGATCGAAAATAATATAAATATCACTTTTAGCATTTTTAATATCATTAATTGATAATTCTTGTCTAACTTGTCTTAAAGTTAATAAATATTCTTCATCTCGATAATGTGATTTAGCATAATTAAAAACTTCTTCAACTGTATATCTTTCAAATTGACTTATATTTTTTAAAGCTAATGTACTTTTTGATGTATCTGTTATTTTTGGTAATTGAGTCACATATGTACTTTCTGGTAAAGTGTAATTATTTATCATATCAATTTCTTCATTTGATGGATTTTTTTCTAATTGTTTTTTTATTATTGGATCATTGGAATTTAAAGGAAAATTTTCAAAGGGAGGAGAATATATTTTATATAGTAAATTATTAGTTGATGTTAATTTTCTTTCAAAGTCACTTTGGAAATTTAATTGAAGGATATTTTCATTTTTATTTATCCAATTTATATCTTTTGTTATTTCTTTTAATATTTCTTGAAGAGATGTTATATTTTCTGTTATTGTAAATGGATTTTCATATGAGTAATTATTATTTTTACTATCTAATTTATTTGATATTAATTTTAATATGAATATTAATAATTTTTTTTCATATTCTGTTATTTTTTCTTTTCCTTTTTTATATATTTCTAAAAATGAATCTATTAAATAATTCGTATCTAAAATTTTTAATAATTTACTTTTTATACTAATATTATTTATAATTTCATTTGGAATTTTTTCAACTTTCCCATTTCCATTATCGAAAATAACATTAAAATTTTTCATTCCATTTTCATATCCACCATTAATAATAGTAACTAAATTCCCATCATTACAAATACATTTAATCCCTTCTCTATAAATATTAATTCCTCCACTTAAATAAATTAAAATTCCAAGTAATTCATTTTCTTTTTTATTTTTTAAAATATCTCTCATAATTTCTTCATATTCAAAATAAGAATCTTCCTTATCTAAAATATAATTAATTAAATCATAAATTTGATATATAATATAAGTTAAACTTTTTCCACTTTTAAAATGAAAATCAATAATATGTTGACTTGATTCATTTAAATTTGTACTTATACTTTGTCCTTGACTTGAATTTTGATTATTAGAAATATAATTATTAATAGAAGAAGAATCTTGAGTTGTTCTAGTTGAAAAAGTAAAAATTGCATTTTGTAATTTTTTATATGTATCATAAGATTCAACAAATAAAATATTTAAAAAAGGTTTTGTAATTTCTTTTAATATATTTGTACATCCTGGTAATAATTCTTCCATTGTATATAAACGAGGATAAATGTCATTATCATTAAATAAAAATTTTTTATCTTTTTCATTATTAATTAATCCATTATTATCTAATTTTTCTTCACTTGGAATATTTGGTAATAATCTATAATATGATTGATAAATTAAATTTGAAAATTTTTCTGCTTCAATTTTTGAAAAGTTATTTTCTATTATTACATATCCTCTTGTTGATGCAGTTTCACCTATTTTTGATACTTGTTGTATATGTTTTAATATTCGAGATAAGTATTTTTCTTTTAATTGAATTTGGGTTATTTCATTTTTTAATTTTAATATTTCCTCTTCTGTTAATTTTTTCTTTTCTTTTTCTTCTTTTTTCTCTTCTTTTTTTTCTTCTTTTTTTTCTTCTTTTTTTTCTTCTTTTTTTTCTTCTTTTTTTTCTTCTTTTTTATCATCTTTTTTATCATCTTTTTTATCATCTTTTTTATTATCTTTTTTCTCTTCTTTTTTATTATCTTTTTTATCATCTTTTTTATTATCTTTTTTATTATCTTTTTTATCATCTTTTTTATTATCTTTTTTATTATCTTTTTTATTATCTTTTTTATCATCTTTTTTATTATCTTTTTTCTCTTCTTTTTTTTCTTCTTCCTCATCTTCTCCATTAATTTTTTTATTTATTTTATTAATTTCATTTTTTAATTTTTCAATTTTTTGTTCTACAATAACTTCTAAATTATGAGTTTTTAAAACTTTTCTTTTTAAAGGAATAAAATGACTAATTTCTTTTCCAGCAGGAATGACAATATTTAATTCATTTTCTTTTTTATAAACAATTCCTTTTTTATAAGAAGATAATTCAGTTGGATGTGTTTCTTCCCATAAATATAGAGCATTAATTAAACATTGATAATCAATTTCAGGTGAGTTCATTTCTATTAAAATATTATATTTGAATTCAGTTTCATTTTTTTTATCATTTAAATTTTCTGTTGAGAATAATTCTCCTAATTTATAAAATAAATTTGTAAAATTGTTTTTTGTTAATTTTGAATTTTTTAAAAATAATTTTACTATTTTAACTGCATATTCTACTAATTGAGGAACAGAACTATTTAAAATTAAAGATAATAATTTATCTATTCCTTTATTTAAAGCATTACTTGTTATTTTATTATCAATATTTATTGAAATATGATATATAATATCTAAAAGAGATGATATTAAATTTATATTATTATCATATTCTGTTATATTATCAAATGTTTCTAAAAGACTTTCTATAATTTCTCCTGTTAAATCAAAATTGTTTAATGATAAATTCATTTTTACTAATTTTGATAATAAATTTCTAAAATTAAATATAAAGTCACCAATCCTTTTCATTAATTTTGAATTTATTTTTATATCTTCATTTATTATTATATTTAATGTTTTTCTTATTATTATTTTTATATCAAATAAAGAATTTTTATCTTTAATATCAATTAATTTATATTGGGAATTATTATCAAGGAGTATATTAGTATCAGTTAATATTAAATTTAAATTTTTAATAATATAACTTATAAATTCTTCTTTTTTAATAGTTAATGAAGGTTCATTTAAAATATTTAATTTCAAATTATCAATTTGTTCATGAATATATTTAATATTTTGACTTAAAATTCTAATAAAATCTTCATTTGAATTAATTTTAATTTTAGAACAAGAAATTCCATTAGAAGATAATAAACCAAAAGTATTATTAAATAAATCACCAATATTCAAATAATAATTTTTAAATAATTTAATCCCTTCATTTCTAATAATATCTCTAATATATTCCATTAATAAAATATTTTTAGCATTATCAATATCAAAAGATGATTTAAATATAATATTATTAATACATTTAATATAATTTTGTGCATCTTTAGAAATATTTAAAGAACCAATATCAAGATCTTCATTTAAATTAATATTTTTTTCACTTATTTTACTTTTTAAAGGAATTCTTAAATTATCATTTTTATCACTTTCAATTTTTAATAAATTATCATTTGATAATTGTAATAAAAATAATAATTTATTAATAATATTTTCTGCAATTTTTTGATAAGGTGAATCTTTATAAATAATTTCAAGAGATTTATCTAAATCCATAATTTCAATTTTATCAAAAGAATTAAAATCATAAATTGAATTTAATTTATTTTTAATTATCTTAGTATAATTTTTAAGTGCTTCTGTTAAATTACTTTCACTAAACCAAATATCAAAAACTTCACAAACATTTCTTAATTTTTCAACATTTCCAAAATATGCTTCTTTAATATCATTTTGTATTTTTATTAATATATCTTCTTTTAATTTTTTTATATTTTCTGTACTCCAAATTCCCATTATGTGATTTGGATATTTTTTTATTAATTCTGTTAATGATAATGATAATATTTCATCAAAGTTTATTTTTTTTTCTTTTTTCTCTTCTTCTTTTTCATTTTCTAATTCTTTTTTTTTGTCTTCATTTTCTTTTTCTTTTTCTTCTTTTTTTTCATTTTTCTTTTTTGGTTTTTTCTTATCTGTTGCTACATATAATCTATTTACATTTTTCTTTTTATAATTAGTATCTTTTGTAGCAAATTTTTTTAATAAAATTTCTTTTTTTGATTTTTTTATTTTTTTATCTTTATCTTTCTTATCTTCATTTTCTTTTTTTTCTTCTTTTTTTTCATCTTGATTTTCACTAAATGAAACTTTAATATTATCAATAATTAATTCTTTCATTGAATTAACACATTTATTATTCATATCAACAATAATTTCAGTATAATTTTTAATATTATCAAAAGTATCTTTTAAATATTGAACTCTTCCAGTCATCCAATTAAGGATAATATTCATTTTTTTTCCTATATATTCTAAATAATGTGGTTTATTATCTTTAATTTTTAAAAAATCATCAAAAACATTTAAGAAATAAAATAAAGTAATCATATAAATATATTCACAAATATTCCATAAAATTTTCATTTTATTATTAAATGAAGGAATTATTTTTAAATTTGTATAATTTCTTGGTTCATTTACTTCATTTCTAATTATTTTTTTAATTTCAGATAATTGAATTAATTCTTTTTCTGCATTTTCAATTTCATTTTTTTCTATAAATAAAAGAGCTTTTTTAATATTAGAAATAATATTATTTAACTTATCTTTATATTTAATAGTAATACTTGCAATAAGTGATTTAAATAAAGGAGAATTAATCCCTTTTGAATAAGTTTCATAATTAAATTGATTTATAATATTTTTTGAAGTTCCTGGATTTGATAAACCAAATTTAGTAATTAAATTTAAATTAGTATCTTTTTTAATTAATTTTTCATCTGGGCTTTGTGGAATAGATCTCAATAAAATTTTAACAATAAAAGTATTAAAATAATCAATTTCATTCATAAAAGACAATTTAAACTTTATAAAATTATCTTGTACAAAATTAATAATATTATTTTCAATAGAAACATATTCTCTTAATTTAAAAGAATAACATTTAATTTTTAAAATACATTTTCCAATATTTTTCCCTTCAATATTTTTATTATTTTTTTCTCTATAATAAGTATCAGGATGACTAATAATTTTAATTTCATCACCTAATAAAGTATATTTTTTATCAGGATTAATAGAATTTAATTTCATAGTAAAACAAGAACCATAATTTCCAACATTATTATTATTAGTATTAGTTTGATTATAAGAATGTTCTTTACTTAATAAAAGTATATTAAAATTTGGTTTATTTTCAGGAATACATTTAAATTCAAATTCAACAACAATACAAAGTGAATTTGGAAAAGAGGCAATTTCATTTATTTTTATATATTCACCTTGATTTATTGTATATTCAAATATTTTTTCATTTTCAATTTGATAACCTGGACTACTTATTGTTTTAATATTATTTTCTTTATTTGGTAATTTTGATAAGAAATCATATACAAATGTTAATTTAGGAAATTGTAATGTTTGTAATTTATTTACAATGAAATTAAAAATTATATTTTGACGATATAATATTAAATCTTCTCTATTTGTTAAATTAAAATCTTCTTTATATTTATTTATTAAAATATCAATAAATTCAGAAAGGAAATCAAAAATTATTGTTTTTGTTTCTTTATCATTTTCTATATTTTCTTTTTTTTCATCTAATAAAATTTCTTTTTCTTCTTCTTCTTCATTTAATCCTGCAATAAAAATTTCATCTGTACTTATTAAATCATTTATATAATTTTGATTATTATTTATTTGATTTTTTAATTTATTATCTACTATTATTTTTCCTAATTCATTTAAGTAACTTATTAATGAATATTCCATTGATATGTAAAATTTAAAATAAATAGGATTTTCTATACAAATATTTTTTAATTGTTCTAAATAATTTACTTTTTTTTCATTTAAAAAATTATTTTTTAAAACTGTATTTATTTTATATCCTGTTATTTGAAAAACTTGTTCTAATGAAATATTAATCCATTCATTATCATAATTATTAAATTTATTATCTTTTTTTTTTGAAATTTCAATTGCTAAAGATTTAGCAACTTTTGATAAAAGTGAAAAATTTTCAAAAAGTTTTTCTTTTGGATTATAATTATATTGATAAATATTTAATTTAATATTATCACATAAATTCTTAATTTCATTTTCCATTTTTTCATTATTTAATAAAAGATAATAAAAAGGAGTTTGATAAGAATAAGAATTAATTGTAGTAGTAAAAGTAATACCATATATTTTATTATTATCTTCTGCTAATAAATATATTTTTACATTATTTGCTTTTGAAAAAGAAATAGGAAAATATTTTCCTCTATAAATTCGAAAAATTTGATTTAATAGAACAATAAAAGGAGAATAATTTTTTGTAATTATACCATAAATATTTGATTTACTTGAATTAATATTTATTCCTTCACTTATCATTTTATCATTTGATATTTTTTTTATTTTTTCAAACCATTTTATTTGATTTTCTAATGAAGGATTTAAATATTCCCATCCCATAATAACAATTGAACTAATTAATATTTTAATTTTATCATTTTTATTTGTAAATAAATTATCTAAAATATTACTTAATTCTTCAAGAATTTCATTTCTATAATTTGGTTCATTTAATGTTGGAAGAATAAATGTTAAATCTATATTTTCAATAAATAATAATATTTTATACAAAAATTCTAAAATATCTTTTTCATTTGGTTCTTTTATTTTATTATAATTATCAATTAACATTTTAAGAGTTTCTTCATTTCCTTCATAACCTAAATAACTTTCTATTTTATTTAATAAATATAAAAATTTTGGAGTTATTTTTTTAGTTATTGTTTTATTTTCTTCTTTTTTATCTTCTTTTTTTTCATCCTTTTCATCTTTTTTATCTTCTTTATTTTCTTTAATAAACATAAATTGTTGTTGAAATTTCCAATTACACCAATTTAATGGACTATAAGATGGATAATTATCATATTTTTTAATTTTTTTAAGTAATTTCCCTTCATAATCTAAATCATATTTATCAATATCTTTATATATTTTTTTTAATTGATTATATAATTCAATTTCATTAAATTTTTTAATTTTTTCCATTTTATGAACTAAATTCTTTAATTTAGAAGTAAATTTCCTTAATTCAGTTTGTCCAATCCCATGTCCCATATTAATAGTATTATCATAACAAGAATTATAAAAATAATCCCAATTTTTAAATTTCCAATAAGCTCTATTTTTATTAATAGAAAATTTAAAAAAATGTTCTTTCATTTCTTTAATAAAATTCTCATATGAAAAATTATTTTCATTAACATTAAAATTAATATTAATATCATCATCAATTTTTTTTTCTAATAAACTTAAACTTTCACTTAAACAATCACAAAAAATAACACTTTGTGAAATTAAAGTATAATTCAAAGCACAATAATATCTATTATGTATATTATCATAAGTTAAAAGATAATCATTATGAGTAAATTCAATTCCTCTAAATTTACCTAAAAATTTATAATCTTTAAAAATATAACAAATAGCTTCATTAAATTTATATCCAATTAAATAACCATTTGGTCTAGTCCATTTAAGTGAATTATATGAATTAATATCAAATTTACTTTTAATAATTTTTTTATTATTATTTATATTATCTTTATTATCTTTATTATTATTTTTATTATTATCATTATCTTCTTTTTCTTTTAATTCATAATAACCTGATAAATTTCTAATTCCTTCTAATGGAACAGAATATAATATTTTTTTATCATCATTTATTAAAATATCTTCTTTTACTTGTTCTCCATTATCAATTAAATACATTGTTGCTTTTTCAAAATCCCAAGAAAACATTTCTAAAGCTCTATGACAATTATCATATGTGAAAAAATAAGAGAAAGATTCATGTAATTCTGAAATTAAATTTTGTTTTTCTTCTGATAAAGTTAATTTAATTTTTTCTTTATTATCTTTATCAATATTTTCAACATCATATGATAATAAAATTAAATTTACACAAGTATAAATATCATAAATTTGTTCTTTTGTATTTTCTTTCCCATCTAAAAATTCTTCATCTCCTTCTTCATCAGAATATAATCTTTGATTATTTTGTATAATAAAAGGATTTTTTGGATTTTTATTTAATTCTGGTTCTAATGTTATTATTTGTAATTTTTCATTATCAGTTGTTAAAATAAATTTTTCACTTCTTTTTTTAATTTGAGGATGATGTATATTTTCAGGTAAAAGTAATTTAATTTTACCTAAATTTTCAAAATTTTCTGAATTAAAAATTGATATTTCTTCACTTAAACCAATTTTTGCATATAATTTCCCTTTTAAATAAACCCATTGATATTCATTTTCATCATATAATGATTTAGAAAAATAAACTTTTCCTTTTATTGTATTATTATATCCAGTTCCAATTTTTGACATTGATCCATTAATTCCAGATAAAATTAAATATAAAAAAGTACCATCAGTTGTTATTGAACTATTTTGAGCTAAAGTATATTTTGAAGGAGCAAAAATATTATCATTATTAATTAAAAAACCTTCATTTATTTGATAATTTGATAATATTGGATGATGATTTTGTAATTTTTGAGAATAATTTCTTACTTTATTTAATGTTGGAATAATATATTCATATGATTTTTTAAATATATCATTAAATAAATTTTCATATTTTTCTTTCATTTGATTTAAAAATGAAAAAATTTCTTCTAATTTTTTAATATTACCAAATAATATAAAAATACTAATAAAAGCACCAATTGCTTTTGGTAAATATTCAATTAAATGTTCTTTTTTAAATGATTCATTAATATATTCTTCACATTCTTTTAAAAAATTATTTTCTAAATCAAAAGGTTGATGAAAAATTTCATCAATTTCTAAATTTAAAATCTTATCTAAAATATCACTTAAACAAACAGGCCAAGATGATTTAGGATGCATTCCAGGAAAACTATTTTCAATTAAAGGATTTAAAGATATATTTTCTAAAGTAAAATTTTTTAAAAAATTTAAACCTTGATTTTTAAATTTATGTGTATTATGTGAAGTTGACATTTGAATAAAAAAAGCATTTTTTCTTTGATAATATTCATCAATTAAACTATGAACTTTTTGACTAAATTGAAATGATTCTATTTTCATTTGATCTTCATTTGATTCTATGTTATTATTTTCTTTTGATAAATTTTGAGATGATTGATTAAATAAATCTGTCCATAAATTTATGTGACTTATTCCACTTAATGATGCCCATTTGTTATCATGGAATAAATTTTCTAAATTAAAACTTGATGATTCTCCTAAGATTGAGAAATATGCATCATTATCCATTTTTTTTATCTAAATAAATCTTTAATTTTTTTAAATTAAATTTAGATTATTCATTTTTTTTTTTTTTTTTTTTTGGAGATTTGATAATTTAATATTAATTTATTACAAAATAATTTTTTATTTATATTAAATAATATATATTTTTCAATCAAGTATATTTACTATTTTATATATAATCAATTAGAGAAAGAAATAAATATCTTATTATTATTATTTATAATATATTTTTTTTATATGAAACTATTTTAAATTTTGTTCAGTTAATTCTTTATTATATTTTCTTTGAGAAAATATATCTTCTTGATTATCATTATTATTAATACAATTAATACAAATATTACAATTATTATTAGAATATATTTTTTTCATAACAATAAAATGAATAATAATTGAAATAGTTAAAATTAGAGTTCCCAAAATTGGAAAAATATAATGTAATTTCCAACTTTCATCTAATATTAAAGGTAATGAAATACTTAAAAAACAAGAACTTAATATAACAAGTATTATTGTTATATATAAAATCATTTTATTTTTTGTTTCATAAAATCTAATTGAATAAATATATAAAATTCCCCAAAAAATAATTAATATAATGATAATATATAATGGAATAAAAAGAGTTGACCATTTAACTCTATATGATATATTATCAAATTTCCTTCCTAAATGTTTTAAATATGTTAATAATACAACAAATACAAAAATTTTGATAGAATAATTAAAAAATTCCAAAATGAATTCACTTAGAAAAACTCTTTTTTCTTTTTTTCTAAAATTTGATATTTGTTTTTTAAAAAAATTAGATTTCCCTTTATTATATATTTTTTTATAAATATCTATTTTAGTTGTATAATGTTTAATAAAATAAAAAATTAATTTTGCAAAATCGAAAATATAATAAAAAATAAAAAAAATCCAAGCCATTGAAATATATGCTTTTTCATAAGAAGTATTAAATGACTCAAACAAAATTTTAATTAAAATAGGTAAATAAAAACATAAATAACAAATTGAAATATACCAAAAAGATAAAGGTTGTAAATTATTAATTCTATAAACTATTTTCCTTTTTAAATATTTAATTCTTTTTTCATTTAATTGAGGTATTTTTTTTTTTATTTGTTCTGTGATTTGATAAACTACTTTTTTTATTCTTATAAAATATATTATCATAATTAATAAAATTTCTGCCCATAAAAAAATTAATGGAATTTGAGAATACCATTTTATTTTTTCCTTTTTTTTATCTTTTCCTATGATTAAAAAGAAAAAAAATAAATCTATTCCTAGAAATAAGAATGAAAAATAAAAAATTATTATCATACATTGACTTTGTTTATAAACATTACTAAATAATTTATCACTTTCTTTTAAAATATCTTTTATTATTGGTAAACTTTTAATTTCGAATTGAAAATTTTTATAAAAAATAAATTCATCATTTAATGATTTTGTTAAATATTTATAATGTAGAAACGTTTTTTCTGATAACAAATTATATATTTCTTTATTAACAAGTATAATATTTTCTTCATCTTCTTTTGAGAGATATTTTAATATTGTTTTACATATATTTTCCTTTTTTAATACGTCAATAAATTGATTAGTATTAATTCTTTCTATATCATTATTCATTCTATATTTTAATTTTTTTTATTACTTCATAAAAAATATAATGAAAATAAAATAAATAAATCAAATTTTATTTAAATTATCATTTCAAATAATATTTAAAAATTTTAAAAATTCATTTAAATAAAAATACTAAAACTTATTATTAAAATAAAAAAGTTAAATAAAAAAAAATAAAAAAAAATTCAAAATTTATAATAAAATGTCAAAAATAAAAGTATATGACTTTGTATGGAAATGGGATTTATTTGGACTAAAAGGACATTACTTATTTAAAATAAAAATAAATTTATCAGAAAATACACAACAAATAATAGAAAGAAGATTTTCTCAAATAGAATCATTATATGAATCATTAATTGAATCAAATCCAGGTTGTAGAATTCCAAAACTTCCAGAAAAATCAGTTTGGTTAAATTTAGCAGTTAATAGTGAAAATGAAGTAAAAAAAAGACAAAATGAAATAGAAGATTTTTTAAATTATGTAAATCAACATAAATATTTAAGTCAAAATCCTACTTTTTTAAAATTTATTTCAAATGATTTAACAGATTCTTCATCTTTAAAAAATAATAATGATGATAAAAAAACAAATAAAGGAATTTTTAGTAAAGTTTCTTCTTTTTCAAATTCTTTATATAATTATTATTTAGGGAATAAAAAACAAGATTCAAAACAAGGTTTTAGTATAATTAAAGATAATGATACTTTAAATGAAGAAAGAGAAAATTTTTTAAGATTATCAAAAGGATTAAAAGAAATGACAAAAACTTTAGAAGAACATATTGAAATAAATGAAAATAAAATTAAATTATTGGAAATATATAAATTATCAAAAGAAATGAAAGTTTTTTTAGCATATCTATACCATCCTTTTGTTCACTTGTGTTTACAGATGAAAAATCTATCAAAAAATGTATGATTTGTCAAGCAAAAATCACTCGTATCTGAAAGCAAAAACTTTGTACTGTTGGAAATTATTTTTTGCCTTTCTCATCAATTTTTTTAAATTGGTAGTTTTCTCATACATTACATCAAACTGCGGTTGAAAAAACAAAGGCGGCAAAGTCTGTCTTTTAGACGCAGGGTTAATAATAAAAGTATATTTTATTCCGCCGTATTCAAAACTTTTTGCTTTCAAAGGTTCTTGTATTTCCATAGGATTTTCTATTTCTTTACCGTTATCAATTATTTCGGCAACAAAAGACATCTCCTGTACAACTTCAACAACTTTTGCCCATTCTTTTGGTTTAACTTCCGGTAATGGTTTATTATTAGAGTAATAATTAAAATAAAATAAACCGGTGGCTCCGTTAAAGATTGCATCGTATGACATAAACCTTATTTCTTCTTTTTTAGGAAATCTGCCTATTCTATCGGTATCTTTTCTGTATTGTTTATGTTCCTTCCAGTCAAACATTTGAACAACAGCCCAAAGCTCTTTTGTATCTTTGCCTGCCATAATAAGTCCCTGTTTGGCAAGAGCAACATTTTCCCCAAAACTTTCCAACGGTAAATGTGGAACAGGATACCAATCTACCATCAGTATGTCTGCTATATCATAATACACAACATCCGTAAAACCTTCACCTATTACAAAAGCTGTATCTATATTCGGATATATTTTTTTTGTACTTTCATTCATTGAAATTAATTTTTCTCTGGATAAATTACAAACATCCGGTTCATCAAAAAGATACCAAGCTTTTATAGGATAATTTTGTGCCTCTGTTCTAT
>JAJJLH010002486.1:0-20213 GCA_023806865.1 Isotricha sp. YL-2021a | reverse complement strand
AATTTTTTTGTTTTATAAAATTTTTAGTTTTTTATCAAAATGTTATTTACTTTTATATAAATATATATAATAACAAATTAAATTTATTTATTTAATATATGTGAGTATGGGAATATATTTAAATTGACGTTAATTTATTTTTAATACTATATATTTTAAATTCATAATATATTGATTAAAAAAATAAAAATAATACAAGTAAATTTAAGATGGAATCAATTAATTCAGATTTCAAAAATAAGATTTTAAAATCAGGAAATGGACATATGTCTAGGAATGAATATATTGATTTTATAAGAAAACAACATAAAAAAATAATAAATACTAAAAGTTATGATATGAATTATCAAAATATATTAAAAATTCCAATAAATGATAATATTATAGAGAAAAATGAAATTAAATCAAATTCAAATGAAAAAAATTCTTCAATAATAAGTCAAATAAAAAATAATATAAAAAATCAAATAAATAAAGAACATAAAAAAACAAATTCATTAACAATACAACTACTAGATCAAAAATTTAAAAAAAAATCTATAATTAAATCACCTCCAAAAAAGAAACAAGCTACAATAATATATAAAAACAATAGAAATAATCCTTTATATGGAAATATCTTTTCTATAGAAGAAATTTCAAATGAAAATATAGAAAATGAACCAATTATTCAAAATGAAAATATTATTGAGAAAGAAAATTCTACTTTATCAACATCAAAAATAACAACACCAGAAAAAAGAAATAATGATTCATTTGAAAATTATGATTCTATTATAATAAATGGAGAAAATAATAGAAAAGTAAAATACTTTATTAAATCAGCTAGAAATAAAAAAAAAAATACAAACTATTTCAAACAATTAAATTCAAATAATTATTCAAATAATATAAATTATTCAAATAGAAATAATGAAAAGGAAAATAATTTAAATAATAATTTTTTCTCTTATTATACTTCATTTGAAAATTATACTAATTTTAATAATAATGATTTATCACTTAATATTGAAGATTTAATAATGATTGAAGATAAATTTAATAAATTAATAAAATCAGTAAATGAAGAAAATACAAATATTATCAATAAAATTTGTTTTGAATGGTGGAATTATTATTTTAATTGTTCTTTTAAAGGAAATTGTGATTATTTATTTACTGAATTTGAAAATAAAAATTTAATTACTTATCATAATACACTTTTATTAATTAGTATTATATTAATATATGATATGTCTTTTAAAAGAAAAGTCTTTAGTAAAATTAGTGATTATATGAAAAAAATAATATTAATTAATTATCAAAATTACCTTACTATTTGTTTATCATTAATTAATAGAATTAAACCAGAATATTTAAATAGTAAATGGGTAGAACAATTAAAAAAAATTATTTTTTCAAAAATAAAAAATAACAATTGTTTATCAAATGAATTAGAAAAAAATTTATATTCATTAAATCAATTATTATCAATGGTAATAAACATATTTAATAATAATAATTTTATTTTAAATTCAAAAATTCCAATATTATATAAAAATTACATGAAATATGATTCTGAATCAATAAATAAAATATTTATGACAAATATAATTCATATTGAAAATAAAGGTGGTTCATTATTATATTCAACAAGAACTCAAAGTAATCCAATTATAAATTCTTCTTTTTTAAAAAATCCTCCTTCAAAAAATTTAACTTTAGTTTTAGATCTTGATGAAACATTAATGTCTTTCATTTATATTAATAAAGAGAGTAAAGAAGGATTATTAAGAATTAGACCTTATTTATATAATTTTTTAAATTTAGTTAAAGAATATTATGAAATTATTATATTTACAGCAGCCACTAAAAATTATGCTGATCCTATTTTAGATAATATTGAAGTTAAAAGAGGAAAATATTTTAATTATAGATTATATAGGGAACATTGTTCTATTATTAATAATGATTTTATAAAAGATATTAGTTTAATAGGAAGAGATTTAAGTAAAGTTATTATTGTAGATAATATGCAACAAAATTTTAAATTACAAAAAGAAAATGGAATTTTAATTAGTTCTTTTTGGGGAGAAGATGATAATGATAAAGTTTTACTTCAATTAGGAAGAATTTTAGTATCTATTGCAATTGATATGGTTGAAACAAAATATAATTTAGATGTTAGAAATGAAATTAAAAAATATAAAGAAGATATTATTAAAAGTGTTTCAATGAGTTAATTTTTAAATTATATATAATTATTATTTATTATTTTAATTATAAATTATTATAATCATTTAATTTTACATTAAATAGTTAAATATTTAAAAAAATGAAAAAAGCTAATAAAATTTTTATTCCTGTAAAAGGAATTTTATTAGAAAAAAATAGTAATAAAACATGTGATACAGAAATATTTATAATTATTGAAAATGAAAAAGTTTTTATATTTTCAGATTGTAATAAAAAAGAAGAAAAAGTTTATCAAATAATTGATTTTCAATTTATACAAGACAATAAAATATTAATTTGGAAAAATAATAATGTTACTTATCAATTTCAATTTAAAGAGGAGATAAATATGAATAATGAATATTATAATGTGTTAAATAATTACAATAACACACACAAAAATGATCATTCAAAACAAACACCCACAAAAAATGAAAATATTAATAAAACTAATTTATTTGAATTTTCAGAAAATATTGATTTTGATAATATAGAAATTATTTTTTCTGAAAAAGGGATTTTATATAATGATAAATTCAATGAATTATTGAGTAAAAAAGATTTTAAAATATTGAAATTTAATAATCAATTCTATTTTTTTATTGGAACAAAAGAAAATAATTTAATTTTAAAATGTAAGGATATTGAATATAAATTATTTGAAAGAATTAATACTATTAATATTATTCAAGGAAAAAATGAATATTTTTTTTATTTTTATAGGAAAGAGAAATCAAAATTTGATGAACTAACAAAAATCCTCAATATAACACTTTATGCATATAATGAAAATTTAAAACCAATAATACAAATAAATATTCCAAATTTTATATTTGATCCAATTCATAGTAAAGTTGAAATTAGTAAAAATGGAAAATATATATTATTAACTTGTGATCTATATTTAATAGTTATCAAGAATGAAGAAAATCATTCTATTATTAATCTTGAAAAAGAAAATGCAATAATTTTAAATTTATCTAAAGGCGATATGGAAAATTTTAAAAATGAAAGGTTTAAAGATTCAAAATTTATTAAAGATGATAAAGTTTCTTCATCCATTGGAAAATATAATATTCAATGGGACTTAAAAAAAATTAATAAATATAAATTAGTCTAAATTAAAAGAATTTAATTTATTTGACTTTTTAGATTAAACTAACATCCAAATATTTTTATTATTATGTAAATATATTTTAATATAACAAATAATATATCTAAAATAATATTTAATGGTTTTCTTAATTTATCTAAAAATTATAGAGAATAAATTATTGTATTTATTTCATAAATTAATCTAATTATAAATTTTAAAATTTTCTTTATTAAATATATCTTAAAATTATCTTAAAACTATTTTTTTTATTATTATATTATTCTTTAATTAAATTAAATTATTATTTATTAAAATAGTTCAATCAAAATGAAAGTTAAAATCAATTTTTATTTAAATTTAATATTTTTTATTCATATATCACTTATAAATTCAAAGATTAATAAAATTAATTTAGAAACAAATGATTTGGAAATAACATCTAATTATCATCCTTTAAGAATTAAATTTGATTATAAAATTTTAGAAATAAATGAAAATAAAAAAATAGTAAATATATTGAAAAAAATATTAGAACAAATTTCAAAAGTTTTTTCTGAATTTATAAATATTAAAAACAATAAATTAATTCAAACAAATATTTCACCAAGTAAATTATGTAATAATGATGAATTACAAGATTTTGACAAAGAATTAAAAAAGGGTATAAGTACAGATTTATTAATATATCCTATATTCCATAATAAAAAAAAAAGAAATTACAAAGTTAATAGTGAAATATGTGCAATAGATTCAAATAAAAGACCAATAATAGCATTATTAAAAATAAATAAAAAAATAAGAATAAATAATAAAGTAGTAATGAGAGATTTTATAACTCAAATAATGCATCATATTACTCATATTTTAGGATTTAGATATGAAACTTTTAAAAATTGGAGAGTTTATAGAAATAAAAATTTAAATTTTAATGGTTTAAGAAATATAAATGAAAAAACTATTGATTTATGGAATGGAGTTAAATTTAAAATTCCAAATACTCATTATGCAAATATTAAAAATGATATTATGTCAAGAAAAAGAAATAATAGAATACCAGTTTTTTCATCAATAACTTTAATAATTCTTCAAAGAACAAGATGGTATCAAATTAATTTATCATTATGTGGATGTTCATTAAATGGTAATTGTGAATATTTAAGGCATCCAATATCAATTTATATTAATAGTAATTTAAATGGAGATTATAATACACATTGTTATTTAAATGAAAATGTAAATTCAAAATGTACTTTATTAAATAATACTTTTATTCCAACATTAAAATTAAATAATGTTGATGAAAATGAATATTATAATTATTTTGAAGGAAATCATTCTCTTAATAAAATGAAAATTTGGGAACCTTCAATTCCAAAAACAAAAGAACAAATAATTTATTTAGTTTCTCCTAAAGGAAAATGTAAAAATCCACAAAGAACAATTTATTTTTTTTATCCTGATTATTTAAATTTAACAAATCCAGAATTAGAAAAATATACAATTAAACCATATAAAATAACAAATAAAAATATGACAGTTTATCATTCATATATTAAATCAGGAGCAGCTGATTTTATTCCTTTTTTTAGATTAATGAAATATAATAATATATCATATAATCCTAATTATTTCATGTCTAATTTTTTTTCTTGTCTTTATCGTCCTCAAAAACGTTTTGAAGCAGTTAGTTCATTAGGAAAATATCAATTACTTAATGTAATGTTCGAAGCAAATAATTTAGGAAATAAACTATTAATGTATTTAAAATATAGAAATATACAAAAATTATTTCCAAATGATTTTCAATATGTACCAGAATCATTTATTTTACATGAAGATAAAGAAATATTAAAAGAAAGATTTAAAGATTATCATCAAACAGAACAAGATTTATGGGTATATAAACCACCTGAAGGTTTACAAGGAATAGGAATAAAATTTTTAAAAACAGGAGAAGATTTTTTAAAGTATTCATTTATAAGTAGATATATATCAAATCCTCATTTATTATATGGTAAAAAATATCATTTGAGAATGTATGTTATAATAACTGGTATAATGCCTTTGAAAATTTATGTCTTTGATGAAGGTCAAGTTATGAGAGCATCAGGTGAGTATATTTATGATATTAATGAAATTGAAAAAGCTACTTCTTTCCTTACAAATGTACATCAAAATGCTGATAAACCAGGTTATAATAAAAATGTAACTTTTGATACTGAAATTGGTAGTGAATGGACTTTTAAAACTTTAAGTAAATATATTGAAAGAAATGGTGGTAGTTGGGAAAAAATTTGGAATGAAATAAAGGATATTTCTATTAAAACTATAATGAGTAATTTTGAAGATATGAGAAAAGCAATTTTAAGTGATTTTAAACAATTAAGAAGTAATAATATTTTTCATAGATTTGGTTTTGATATTTTATTAGATGATAATTTAAAACCATGGTTACTTGAAGTTAATATAAAACCTGCTATGGAATTATATAATATTATTAATGTAAGAAATAAAATTAAAGTTGAAACTGATAGATTAAATTTAATGGGGATGATACCTTTTGATCATTTTACTCAAAAACCACTTGATGAAGAAATGACTTATAAAGATGATGTTGATGAAGCTATTCAATTAAGTATTTGTGAATTTGAAAGACCTCATGGTACTTTAGAAAGAGTTTTCCCTGTTAAAAAAACACTTAATTATTATAAAAAATTTATTATAAATCCTGATAAATATAATTTAGCTCTTTGGGATTTAATTGAAAAAGAAGATTTATAATAATGAATTTTATTTATTATTTTATTATTTTTTATTAATTTAAAATGACTTGTGAATTAATTATATTTTATTATTTATTAAAGTAATTTTATAATATAAATAAAAATATAACTATAAAAAAAAATAAAAAATAAAATAAAAAAAAATGATGGAACAAACTAAATCAAAATATCCTCAATCATTTTATAACACATCTCCAAATGAAATATTAAAAGTTGAAAATAATTTCAATTACAGTGTGGCAAGTTTAGGTGATATATATTCCCCATATTTACATAAAAAAAAAGAAATAGAATATAACACAGTAATATTTGACGAAGAAGAAAAATCCAATTTCCAAAGACCAAAAAGTTCCTTAACAACTCGTTCAAAAAATGCAAAATTAAAATCTTCAAAAAAATCAAAAATAAAAGAAATAACATTAGATTTTAATCCAGATAAAAATTCAAAAGCTTCAGATGTATTTAAAAGAAAAGAATATGATGTTACAAAAGATCCAGCTCAAAAAAATAGAAATATAAAAATAAATTATTTAAAAAATACAGAATTACCAGAATCAAAAGTTTTTTCTCATGTAGTACAAGGATTAATAAATCCAGTAAAAAGTTCATTTTCATTAAAAAAAATAACAGACACTTATAAAAAAAATCATGAAAAAGAAATGAAGCCAATAATATTATATCCAGATAAAGTAAATATTTATAGAGAAGAACCTGATCCTGTTATTCCAGGACAATTAAGAAAAACAAATGAAAATTTTAATAATACAAATAAAAACTCTATGATGATTATTGGACAAGGTTTTGATCCTAGAAAAGAAGGAAAAGATAATCATGTTATTTTTGAAAAACCAAAATTAAGTAATTTTAAAAGAAATGAAGTTTCTTCTGCTTCAGCAAGAAAAACTTTAAATACTAGTGAAAAATTTTTTAGTTCAATTGATGATTATTTTATTTCTAATAGTATGAAAATTCCTTCTAGAAAAAAAATTGAAGAAATTGCTAAAGAAGCTTCTCAATTGGAAAAAGCTTTATTAAAATTTGAAGATGAGTTAACTGGGAAAAAAAAAAAAAAAATTAAGAAATTTGAAGTTCAATATGAAAGAAAATTGAGACAATCTGGGAAAAAAATTGATAAAAAAAAAGAATTTCCTAAAGTTTATCCTGATATTGATGGAGATTATCAAAAGAATATTCAAGAGAAATTATCTAGTTTACAAATTGAATTAAGACAATTATTTGATTATATAATTCAAGAAAAAGGAAAAGGAGGTGATGTTAAAAAATTAACTGATAGTATTAAAAGAGCAAAAGAAATTACTAAATTAATTAAACATTTATCTAATGATGTTAAAAGAGGAGAAAAAGAATTAAAAGAAAGTATGAAAATAAAAAAAAAATCTAAATCACCTACAATGGGAAAAAATGTTGAAAATAATTATAATAAAAGTAATAAAGATAATAATTTAAATAAATCATTTAATCCTAGTCAAAGTGTTGATATGGGAAAAGTTGATAATATTAATAATTCAAATTTACAATCTGTTAATCAAATTAATAATAAACCTTTATACACTACTAATGGATTTAATCCTATTGTTGAGGATATTGGAAAAGAAAGTAATTCAAATTTTCAAAATCAAAATAAATCAAATGTAATATTATCACAAAGTAATGTTTCAAATAATCAAATTGGAAATAATCAAAATTATAATCCTAATTCTACACAAAGTTTATATAATAATCAAAATAATTTCCCTATTCAATATAATAATACTATACCAAATAATTTAATGACTACACAATCAACAGTATCACAACCAAATTTAATTACAACACAAAGTCAAATGTCTCAATCATTATATACAAGTCAAAATAACAAATTAAATCCCTTAGGAACAATAACTCAAAATTTAAATCCAAATATAAATCAAATGCCTATAACTCAAAGTCAAATTCCTCAATATACAAATACAATTAATACAAATAATAACATAGCAAATCCCCAATATACAATAACTCAAAATTTATATCAAACTAAATATCAAAATCCTCAAATGACAAATACAAATATTACAAACAATACATTCAATCCTCAAATAACAAATCAACCTATATTAAAATCCCAAAATACAACAATGACACAAAATATAACAAAACCAAATATAACATCAAATCTTCAAAACAATAATACAATAAAACCATCAACAACAACAAATTCATTTCAAAATTATCAATCTCAATCAAAAAATATAAATGATCCTTTAATATTAAGTCAAACAGGAGTAATAAATGATCCAACAATGACAATAAATCATTTCCCAGTAAAAACAAGTCAATTAAAAGTTGAAACACAAAATTATATTGAAGATGATAGATTTAGTTCATTTAAAGTACAATTTCCAGTAAAATATTATTATCAATTAACAAAAGAAAATGAACCACCAGATAATAAAGATTGGTTTATTAGACCACATCACACAGAAACATTTTCAAAAAGTGAAAATGCAATTGCAGATGATATTTTAAATACAAAATATATTTCTTATTATGCACCAAATGATAATACTAATACTGGAATATCAAAAACAAGACAAGAAATTTTAGAAGAATTAATAAGTGAAACTCATAATCATATTAATTCTTTACAAAATGAAATGAAAAATAAAGCAACAGATACAAAAAATGGTAAAAATTTAATTCAAAGATTAGAAAATTTAAAAGAAGAAGTAAAACAAAATTATGTTCCTGGGAAATTTATGGATGATATTGAAAGAAAAAAAGGTATTGTTAATATATTAAAAGATCCAAATGATAGAACTTCATTTTCTCAAATGTTTGATTCAAATGAAAATGTTCATCAAACTAATATTACTATTGATGCTTATGGTAAAATGTTAGAAGAATTAAGAAATAAAGAAAGAAAATTATTAATTGAAAAAAGAAAACAAGAATATGAAAGAATTAGACCTCCTAAGAAAAATTGGTATGAATTAAAAGGTGATGATTTTATACAAGAAATGATGAGGAATAAAATGGTTTTAAATGCTGGACCTGAGTATTTTGAAAAGATTAATGCGTTGACTAGTGATGATTTATATTAGATAAATTTTTTTTATTGTTTTAATTTCATATTTTTTATACTAACTTTATATTTAAATTTTCTTTTTTTTTTTATTTTTTTTTTTTATTAAAATAAAATTTAAAAATAATAATTAAATATTTATATACAAAAATGTTAAAAATTAAAGAAGATGAAATATCAAATAAAGAAATATATTATTTAATTAATAAATATGTAACATGTAAAATTTGCAATAATGTTGTTCAAGTTCCAAAAATTTGTAGTAAATGTGGTTATATTTCATGTGAACAATGTATAAACAATTATTTAAAAAATAATTCTAATAAATCTCCGTGTAAATGTAATAAAAATTTTATTTTTAGTAATTATATTAATAATTGTTTAAATAAATTATTATTCAAATGTCATAATGGTTGTAAGGAAGAAAAAATACATTATTCTGATTTAAAAGTTCATTATGAAGAATTTTGTGAAAAAAAACCATACAATGAAATGTTTTATAATTTAGAAAAAAAATATAAAGAATTAGAAGAAATTGTTAATGAAATTAAATCGAGTAATCAATCAGATGGTATTAAATATACTAAATATCATCAACATTCATTAACTTTATGTTTAATTCAGAGAAAATGGAATTGTGAAAATTGTAAAAAATTGTTTAACCAAAATGAGAGTTGTTATTATTGTTCAGTATGTGATTATTCATTATGTCCAAAATGTATAATTGGTTCATATAGTTAAGATAAAATAAATTATTTATTTAAAATTTTATTTTTATTTATTCTATTTTAATTATATATATATTAAAATAAATATATAAAAATTATTTTTAAATTTTTCATTAATTATAAATTTGTATTTTATAAAATATAAAATACTTTTTTTATCTTTATTTACCATAATTAAATCAAAATTATTTAAATATTTTAGTAATAATACCAAAAGCTTTTAAAGACTGATCATTAATAATAACATTTCCTCCAACATTAATATATTCAGGATTAAACATAAATTCAACAATTAACCTAGTTTTAGTAGTAGAACTTATAATAAACTCATCATTATCATCTTGTCCAATCATATGTTTTTCCTTAAAACCATTTAACCTTTTTTTAAAATCCTTTTTTTTATTTTGAATCTTTTCAATTTCTCCTTTAACATTACTTAAATTTATTTTATCATCCTTTAATAAAATTTCTAATTCATTTTTTTCAGAAGGATCATTATAAAAAGAAAAAATATCATTAAATTTTTTTATTTTAACCCCTTGTCTAATATGTTTAATATTTAAAACAGGTTGATAAGTACTTTTAATAACTCTTCTAGTACCATCAATAGTCCATAATTCAATTTCAAAAATTTTTGAACTTACAGGATGTGAATTAATATCTAAAAGAACCATTCCTTTTTTAATATCTTCTTTTAAAATATTATTTTGATTTTTAATTACAATTGAACAATATTGACCTTTATAAGTATAGGCAACATCTATTTTTTTACAATGAATATTATCAATTTCTACTATTTTAAAATTACCTTCTTGATCTGGTCCTAAATAACATTTTGATTTTGATTTTACTTTTCCTTTACTTACTATACCAATTAATATTATTTTATTATTATCTGATATTATTTCATGAATATCAAATTCCATTTTTTCCATTTCTATTTGTTTTAATTCATCTTCTAATTTATTATTTACTGGTAAAGTACTTAAAAAACTTTTAAATAAATTCAATCCATCCCATTTTAAATTAGAAACTAAAAAAGTTAACATAATATTTTTTTCTTGTATATTCCTAGAAAATAAAACAATATCATCATTATTTTTCATAATAATAGGAATTAATCCAATTTTCAATTTCTTAACTGTGGATTTATATAAAGCAATTAAATTTTTAATTTGTTCATCATTAATTAAATCAATTTTAGTAAAAACAGTAATAATAGGTAATTTCATATTAAAAGCAAAATTAAAAAATTCAATAGTTCTATTAGTAATACCATCAACAGAAGAAATAACCAATAATAAATAATCCAAATAATCATTTGATAAAGTACTAGTAGTTGTTTTTTTAAAATTACCTTTTGTACCAGCCATATCATAAAAATTAATAATTTTATATGATTTATGTACAATTTGTGACCAAGATGGTTTTTCTAAATTATTATAATTAGTTAATTCACCATTTTCATCAAAACCTAAAATTTGATGTGAAATTGAACTAGTTTTCCCACTGAAAATTTCATGTTTATGTCTAAAAACATTAGTCCTTGCTAAACCTTTACCATTATCTAATAAATTAGAAACTAAAACACCAATTATAGTACTTTTACCAGAACCTTCTTCACCTAATAAACCAATTTTAATTTCTAATTTATCTCTTAAAACTTCTTCTTCTTTTTTAATATATAATTCAGCAATTAAACCACATTGTCCTTGTATTAATTTACTTATTTTAATATTTGAATTTAAATTATTTGCAATTGTATTAATTACATTAACTGATATTTCTAATTCTTCTTTTGAAATTCCTAATGGATTTCCATTATCTTCAACTCCAATTTCATAATAACATTCTCCTCCTCCTTCTTCTAATCGAAATTTCATTTGTGTTGTTAATTCTTCTATTCTATTTATGTCAACGTCACATAATTTTAATTTATATTCTATATTTCCATAATCGTATTCTATATCATATTTTTTTTTTTTTTCTAATTTATATTTTGTGTAATCTATTGAAAATTTTTTCTCATTTGTTATTATTGTATTTTTTTTATTGTTTTTTGTTCCTTCTGAATTGTAACCTTTTTCTATATTTAATTTTTTTTTATCCCTTTTTTTACGACTTTTTGCATTTGGATTATAAGATATTTTTCTTTCTTTTTTACCTTTTATTTCAAATTTTTCACTGTCGTCGTCATCAGGACCAAAACAACTTTTTATTAAATCAAAATTATTCAGCATTTAATTATTTTATTATTTATATTATTATTTTTAATTCAATTTTTTTTAAATTTTTAAGATGTATATTACTTAATTTAATATATATTTTTTTTTGGTTTATTATATTAAAATGAAAATTTTATTTATTAAAATTAATATTGGATTAATATATATAGATTTTAAATAAATATTATTTTTTCTTTTTCTTTTCATAATTATTTATAATATGTTTAATTCTTTCATAATTAGATTTTAAATTACTATATTCAAAACTTAAATCAATATAATTTTTTTGACTTGTTTGAATTATATTTCTATATTTAGCAATGTCATTTTCAATTGAATTTATTTGTTTTTTAAATTCATTATTTTCTTCATTTAATTTAATTAAAGAATCTTTATATCTTCTTAAATTATTAATATCTTTTAATAAAAGCATTTTTTTTTCAAAAAGTGTATATAAAAGTCTATCTATATTATTTCTAATATCAGTATGAGGATAATATTTTTTTTTATAATTTCCATTTTTTTTTAAACTATAAGAATTAAAAGTTTTGGTAGAATTTTTTCTTTTATTTGACATTCTATTATATTGTGTAGAAAAAGAATCATTATTTTTTTCTTTTGAAATTGAAGTATATAAATTTTTATGTGATGATGAATTATAAGAAGATTTAGGTCTTAATTTATTAATTGATTCCCAAGTATTCAATTGAATATTTTTTGTTTTAGAATTAAATTTTTTATTAGTTGTAATAGTATTATATTGAGAATCTTTATTAAAATTATCACCATCATCTTCTTTGTTAAGTAATTCTTTTAACATATTTATTTTTTTTATTTATAATAATTTCTTATTTAAAAATTGAAATAAATGAAATTAAAAAAACCAGGAAGTCCACCATTAATTTTAACTTTATCTAGTAATATTCATCATAAAAAAATAAATAGATTTAATTCACTTTCTTCAAAAAAAACAAAAGATATGAATGATTTAGTTAAATCAATGAATAAATATTATAAAGATATGATTTATTCACCAACTCATTTAGATTATAATAATATTAATTATTTAAGTAAAAAAGGTTTAACTACATCTAATTTATTAAAAAAATCTATTAAAGATTCAAATCAAATTATTAATACTTATGAAAGTGAAGATTTTTTAGAAAAAGATTTATATACTCCTAATTATTTAAAAGAAAAAAATAATAAAATAACAAGAAGAAATACAAGTAATATTTTGGATATTAAAAAAAATAGTATTAATAAAGAAATTAATAGTTATTTTGATTTTGATTTGAAGAAAGATATTAATGAAAAAAATAAAAAGGCTATTAATAAACTTTTTCAATATAATGAAAGAGTGAAAAAACATAAGAAATTAAATCAATTAAAATCTGAAATAATTAGATATTCTCAAAATAAAAAATATACAACTTTTAAAACTTTTGAAAAACCAATAGATAGAAATGGATTATCATTTTATAGAGATATTGATTCAAAAAATTTTTATTCAGATATTAAAAGTAAATATATGGATTTATATTTAAAAAATCCCAATAAAAGAAATAATGATATTTTAAATAATTTTAGTTTATTTTTAAAAACTGAGAATCCAACTAAAATTTATAAAACAAATATTGATATTAAAAGAGAAAATTCAAATTATAAAAATAATCATAAAAAAAATAAAAGTATTGATATATTTCAAAGTGGTCAAATTAATTCAACATTAAATTCAACAAGTAATAATTCTATTATTACAATATATAAAAACAATAAAAAAAAAATAACTTTTAGAAGACCATTTTCATCAACACAAAAATCATCAATGAAAAATATTTTTAAACATAATAAAAAAAATACTAAAAAATTAGGTAATAGTATAATTTCTCATATTAATGATATTCAATTTGAAGCAAAGAAAGAATCATTACTTTTAAAAGAATCATACAAACAAGATATAAAATATAATAAATATAATGATTTATTAAGAAAATCAAAAAGTAATGATAATGAAAAAATTAAAAAAGAAAAAAAATTAGTTGATATTGATGAATTAAATAAAGAATTTAAATTTGAAAAAAGTAAAAGTAATGATAAGGAAAATTATATTAATGAATATGAAATTATAAGAAAAAATGCAAAAAATGTATTTTCTCATTTAGATAAAAATGGAAGAAAAATTTTAATTGAAGTAATTAAAAAAATGGAATATGATGATAAAAGATTACATAAAAAATATATTATTGATTGTTTAAATGATAGAAGATTATTTAAAAAAAGAATGGAAAAAGAATTTTCATTAGTTGCAAAAGAGTCAATTGCTTTAGATAAAAAATTAAAGAAAAATGAGGAAAATATAAATGAAAATGAAAAAGAATTAATGAATATTTTAAGAAATATTTTACAAAAAAAATTTAATAATGAAGAAGATTTAAAAGAAGTAATTTATAGATGCCAAGCTTTAAAAAGAATATATTTATATGAATATAGAAAAAAAAAAGAAAGTGGAAAATTTAATCAAGAAATTAAATTTTTAAATAATAATGAAGAAAGAAATGAAGAATATTATAAAAGGAAAAGTAAAAGTTATAATCATAATCGAACCAAAAGTCTTTCTTAATTATTATGTAAATAATTTTTCCTTGAGAAATTCTATACTTCATCAATATTTATTAATGATTTTTAAATATATTATTTTTAATTTGAAGATAATAATTCAAATAAATATATATATAAAAATTTTATTATAATAAAAAAATAGATGATTTAAAAATTGAGTACTAATGAATTTATTTTTATTATTTTATATAAATATAACCTTTATTATTTTATCATGAGAAAAAGATTTTTAATTCTTATAGAAATAAAATAAAATTATATATATAATAATATGAGTTCTATACCAATAAGTCCAAAAAAAAATTCATATAGACCAAATGTAATAAAAAGAAGTCCGACAAAAAAAACAAAAAAAAAAGAAAATGAAAATAGAATATCTTTAAATAATATAGAACTAGAATTAAATAATGATTCACCAGAAGAAATAAAAAGATCAAATACATTAAATAACAAAAAGAATATAGAACAAGAAAAAAATGATATAAAAAAAGAAAATGAAAAAGAAGATAAAGATAAAAATCCAACGACTCCAAATGAAAAAAGAAAAAAGAAAAAAAATTTAGAAAGTCCAAAAAGAAGACCAGGAAGAAAATATGTTAAAATAAATGATAATGTTGAAATAATTTCAGTTGAAAATTGGAAACAATATAATTGTGATATGAGTGAAAAAGGACAAAAACATATAATATGTCAATGTTGTATTATTTTATAATTTTCAAAAAGTATTTTATTTTTTGTATAAAGTATTTTTTGTATATTTTTTAGGGATTTGAATAATTTTTTTTATTAATATAAATATGAAATATAAAACTTTTTCTGAAGTAATTTCTAGTGCTGCAAAATTTTCAAAAATTAATTTTAATGATAGATTGGAAGAATATTTAACTGGAACTAGTAAAAGAAAAGAAGAAGAAGAAAAAAGAAAAAAAAGAGAAGATCAATTAAAAAAAGAATTAAAAGATATTGAAAATGAAAGAAAAATTGATTTTATTTTAAATAAACAAGAAAATATTTATGATAATAATGAATTTGAAAGAATTAATAAAACAATTAAATTAAATGAAGAATTATATAATAATGTTATAAATAAAAATGAAAATTTAATTGATAATGATGAAGAAAATAAAACAGAAAAAGAAAAGGAAATAAAAAATAAAAAAGAAATAATGAATGAAAATTTTATTAAAGGAAATTTTATTAATGAAAAAGAAAATGTTTTAAAATTTAATTATTTACAAAATAGTAATGATAAAAATTCAAAACCAAAAATAATAGAAGTAATAAAAGAAAATAATATAAATCAATATGATGAAGAAATTAAAATAGAAAAAGCACCAAAACCAATGAAACATGCATTATCATTAAATCCTTTTATAATTGAAAAAGATGATATAATTACAATGAAAAATAATTGTAATAATAATATTATAACATTAAAAAAAGAAAAAAATAATAATAGTTTAGAATTAGAAAATTATTTTGAAAAAATTAATAATGATAATAATTTATTAGATGAATTCAAAAAAGAAAAAAAAATAAATCAACAATTAAAAAATATATTATCAAAAAATTTAAGTGTAAATAAAAATAATTATTTTGAAAAATTAAGAGAAGATTATAATAATCAATTTTATGTAATTGAGTCAAAACAAAATCCTTATAATCAAGCAAAAAAAATTTTACACGAAAAATTAACTAAAAATGAAAAAAAACAAATAAAAGATATAGAAGAACAAATTATACAAACTGAAAATCAAATTAATAATTTAAAAGAAGAAAAAGAAAAATTAAGAATTCAAATAATTGAAAAACAAAAAGAAATATCAGATTTTAATTTAAAAAAGAAAAAAGAAGATTTTGAGAATGAAAGAAATTTACAAAATGAAATGCGTTCAATATTAAATAAATTCAAATTAGAATTATATAAATCAGAATTAAAAAATAATAATGTTAATAAAGAAAAATCTGAAGAATATTATGAATTAATTGATAAAAAAAATAATTTAGAAAAACAAATAAAAGAAAAAGATAAAAATTTTAATTCAAAATTAAATAAATTAAATGGAGAATTATTATTAATAAAAAAAAAAAATGACGAATTAAAAACTTATATTAAATCATTTGGAAATATGCATATATTAAATAATATAGAAAATTCAACTACAGAAGAAATAAAAAAACTAAATAAACAAATTACAAAAAATAACAATAAAAAAACTAATATTGAAAATAATATTATAAATGATGATGAAATTTCAATCAATTTACCAAAGACAATAAAACCAACAGAAATACATATTAACGAATTAGATTTAACATACCCAGAAAAATATAAAGAAAATAAAGAATATACCCCAATAGTAACAAAACAACAATTTGATAAAGATGGTAAAATAATAAGATTATTTGATACAGGTAAAAAAGAAATTTTATTTACAAATGGAACAAAAAAACAAATTTATCCAGATGGTTATACATTAGTAAATTATCAAAATGGTGATATAAAACAAATAATTCCAAATTATAAAGAAACATATTTTTATAATAAAGAACAAATTCTCCAAATAAAATTTTCAGATGGAATAACATATATAAAATATAAAGATGGAAAAATAGAAGCAATATCATAATACAAATAATAAATAAAAAATAAAAGAAATTTTTATACAAAAAAAAATATATTTTTCATTTTGAAAATATTATTTTAAACTAAATAACTCTACTTTACTTCAAAATAAAAAAAATAAATAAATATTTTTTTAATATTTATAATATTCAATTTCATTTAAAATTTTATAAACTTCTTCAATCATAGGAGTAAATTTATCTTTTTTTTTTTCAAAAACCCAAATAGCACAATTTCTAGGTTTTGCCATTCTATGAAAAGTATCAATAGGAAAATGTAAAATATTCATAGCAAAAGCTCTAAAAAAACAAGCATGAGAAACTAAGACAATATTTTTATAATATTTTTTTCCAAATTCAATCTCATCAAAAAATTTTTTTTTAAATTCTTCAACTCTTCTAAAAACATCTGAACCACTTTCACCACCATTTCCTCTATAATAAAATTTCCCAATATAAATTCTTTTTTTTCTCTTTTCTCTTGTTATTGTTGTCATATTACCAAATTCTTGTTCTTTTAATAAAGGATCTATTTGATATGTAAAATTATAATTTTTTTTTTTTAATTCTCTTTCAATTTGATGATATGTTTGTATTGCTCTTTTATATGATGATACATAAAATTTTAATGTTTCATTTGGATAAATTATTTTTTGTAATTTTTTTCCTATTTCTCTTGCTTCTTCTCTTCCTTTTTTTGTTAAGTTTATTTGATTATTTGGAATTTTTGAATATAATTTTGGATCTAAATTTGCTTCACTTTGACCATGACAAACTAATAATATTTTTTGTGGGAGACGGTCGAAAAGATATTTTCTTTCTATTAAAAATCCTTTATGGATTACTGATTGTATTAAATTCATTTATTTTTAAATAAATTATATAAAGAAAATAAATAATAAAAATAAGAATTGAAATTACAGTATACAATATAACAAGAAGAGAAACATTTGAAACAATAAAAAATTTTTGGATAAATGAAATTCAAGATCATGGAAAAGATTCAGTTGTTATTGGTATTGCTTCTAATAAAAGTGATATATATGCTAATGAACAAGTTAATGAACAAAAAGCAAGAGAATATGCAAATTCAATAAATCCTTCTTTTAGATTGTGTTTCTCATTAAATAATGAAGGAATTAAAACCAGCACTACCAAAATCTATAATTTTTATTTCGGAATTATGGATACTATTCATTAAAATATTTTCTTGTTTTAAATCACAATGAATTAAATGAAGGGAATGTATATAATCAAGATATATTAATATTTGATTTGTTATTTTTTGGATTTTTGGTAATGTGAAGTAATTTTCCATTTTATTTTTTGATGAATGTGCATAGAAATCATATAAGTTATCTTTTAATAATTCTGTTACTATGAATAAATGTTCTTTAAAATAAAAAAAATCATATAATTTCAAAAAATATTTATGAAATTTAATACTTTTATTTCATCTAATGATTGATCAAAATAATCTTTATTATTTTCTATTATTTTTAAACATATTATTTATTTTCTTTTATATCAAGAACTTTACACCTTTGCTAAAACTGCATTACCTAAATATGCTAAAATTTGATATCTTCCTGCAATTAAATTATTTATTACTATTTTAAAATCTTTTGATTCTTCAAATCCTGTTCTTTCTCTATCAACTATTATTTTCATTATATATAGAATGAAAAAATAAATAAATTTCAACACTTAGAGTTTGTTTAAAAAAATCAATTCAAAATCAATTTTTAATTTTATATAATTAATTTATCTAATAAAAATAATTATAAAATTGCAATTAAATTAGAAAATTTACTTAACAAAAAAATCAGATATGTACATAATTCACTTTTTGGCTTTAAACCTAATAATATTCTCACAAGGATTAATTATCATTCTTATTTTCATTGGTTTATCTCAAATTGGATAAAATTTATCTTATTTCTTGTTATTTTTATAATTAACATTATGATTTTTTAATTAAATTTTTGTATTTTTATAATTTAATACAATTTTTATTTATAATTAAAAAATATAATTTATATTATTATATAATTAAATCTTTAATGTTAAATATATTTTAAAATTTATATAAATTAAATATTTTTTATTGAAATAATATATTGGATTTAATACATAATTTTAAATCCATTAAATTTATAATAATTTTTTTATAAATATACTTTATTAGATAAATGAAATCAATTGAATTAAAAGAAAAAGACCAGGATAATTCATCATTGAATGAAATAGTAAAACTCTCATTAAAAGAAAGAAAAGAAATAGTAAAGAATAAATTGAATCAACCAAATATAACAAACCAAGATTTAAATGATTTATTGAATTATGATAATACAAATGAAGATTTAATATTTAGATATTTAAATAGCTTTAATCAATTAAACTATGCTTTTATTCAAAAATATATTTGTGTATTAAGTTTGAAAAATATTGAAAGATTAAAACAAAAATATTTTTCTGAAAGTTCTTATGGTTTTAGAAAAGAATCATTCAAACAATTTTTTTTTAATATGATATTATTCTTAAAGGAAAAAAACAAAAAATCATTATCAATAATTTGTTACAAAATTTCTGAATATTCTAAAAATTCAATACCATCTAATCAACCTATTGATTTCAGTAATTTCGAATATTTGTATTTTTCTTTTTGTAATATATTAGGATTACAAATTGGACTTTTTAAAGATGAAATGCTTGATTCTTATTTAGATAATATTTCTGAATTTTTATATGATTTGCAAGAACTTGATATTTACAATAATGTAAAAAATTATGAAAAAGAAAAAGAAGATTTTCAAAAATTTTATTTAATAATTATTT